>WNWK01014808.1:0-50001 GCA_009830355.1 Cherax destructor
ACTTCAATACACACAGTGTTTATCCGCCTCCGTACGTCGCCGCCATATTGAAACTAAAGGTTGTGGCCACTGTCCACCAGAGACCCTTGCCAGCACACCTGCTCACGACCAAGGTCGGGCAGCGAATGTGACGAATTGAGAGGAAACAGGCAGTTACATTTCTGTGTTATTATTTACCTCCTTACTCGAATAGGGTTGATAGGACAGATTGAATTTAGGGAACTAGTCATCCTAGTTCCCTAAATTCGAGTGGAAGCTGAAGACACAGATGAGCCATAGAGATGTCAGGAAGTATTTAGTATTATTGAAAAGTTGAATGACTTGGATGAGGCAGTGGTGGAGATAAACTCAATACACAGCTTCAAGAGTAGATAAGATAAGGCTCATGAGGCCGGAACTCAGTGACGCCGATCATGGTGGTCGTAGAGGCGGTGACATGAGCTGAATCTTGCCTCCCACGCAAACAAAAGTCAGTGAGTATGCACACACACACACACACACATACACGAAGAAAGGTTAAGGGAAATCGGCCTGACGACACTAGAGGACAGGAGGGTTAGGGGAGACATGATAACGACATATAAAATACTGCGAGGAATAGATAAGGTGGACAGAGACAAGATTTTCCAGAGAGGGGACACAGAAACAAGGGATCACAATTGGAAGTTGAAGACTCCTATAAGTCAAAGGGATGTTAGGAAGTATTTCTTCAGTCATAGAGTTGTCAGGAAGTGGCATAGCCTAGAAAGTGACGTAGTGGAGGCAGGAATCATACATAGTTTTAAGACGAGGTTTGATAAAGCTCATGGAGCAGGGAGAGAGAGAACCTAGTAGCAATCAGTGAAGAGGCGGGGCCAGGAGCTATGAATCGACCCCTGCAACCACAAATAGGTGAGTATACACACACACACGTGTCCTCGATGGTGTCTTGCTGCTGTCGACGGCTGTTTCCTGCACCAAACTATGTTCTGAAAGGTTAGATAGCACTTCGCTTCCTCACCCCTTTCTCACCTCCCTCCCTTTCCGCACCTCTCGCTCCCTCACTTTCCGCACCTTTCGCGAGGAAGAGGTGCGGAAACATATGGTGCGACCCATAACAGTTTTAATAAAATAAGGCGTTTGGAGTGTGTTAAAGATTTACCAAGATATCCTCTCTGGGTCATATTACCCGCAAAGTAGCTCATTACGTCTTCTTAACAACTAGTTAGATCGGCGACATAGTTTCAGCTACGTAAACAAATCCAAGTGTGGCAGGTGCCCCAGCTGACATAAGGAGGGTTGTGCAGTGAGTGTGTGTGCGTTCAGGCGAGAGAACATTGCTTAGTTGATGAGAAGAGAACAATAGTTTTGTTTTATAATAATGTGCCAGATAAGAAACCTGCGAGTTCAGTGCGATTTTAAGTGCATAAATAATAGTGATAAGGCTGCCGGTAGTGATATATTTACGACATAAACAGTGTAGAGTGTTTTGAGGAAGACCGGAAACTATACTTGTGTAAAACGAATAGAAATGTGTCTGTACCATTCCGGCCGATACACGCTGGGTTCGACATGGCTACACTCAATACTTATTGATTGAGAGCATTGGTGTTATTGAATAATAATATACCACGGAGCTGTGAAAATAAGTGATAGGCAGTGCATGCTATGGTCTGACAAAGACGGTAAGTAAAAATGTGTGTAGTTTAAAATTGTAAATAAATTAATAACTGAAATACTTACCAACTAACATTACATAAGTAAGAATATAACATAAACACTGGCCTGCTGCTTTGTTCCCACCCATCCACACCCACTCGTGCACAAGTCCAACCAATATTTAAAGCTATCCAAAGTTCTTGCCCCAGTGACGCAACCTTGGAGTTTGTTCCACTCATCTACAACTATATTGCCAAACCAATACTTCACAATATCCATTCTAAATCTAAATTTCTCCAACTTGAATCCATTGCTACGAGTCTTGTTTAGGTTAGATTTTTTTTATTAACAAGCTTCAGGACCGCAAGAACTTCGCTTCGTGGAATAGTAAAAAGTACGAGCCTCATTTTCTTGAACGACTGAAATACAAAATATAAAACAATCTGGGACGACCACAGGATTATCTACCCATATCTTTCCTTCAAGCAAAATCATAAATATTTTTATCCAAACTGCCTTAGCTCTTAATTGTGAATATTATGATAAAAATGCAATTTTTTACATAAATTAAGTGATATTTTACATAAGTTTTAAACGATATTAGATTAAGTTGCTCGTTTAGTTTTGACACACAAAATAATTACATAAAAGTTGCAAGATTGTTTAACCAATTTTACCTGGAGAAGCGGGCAGGGTAAAAACTTGTAGGTGCCAATTTGATAATTCCGTGTTGTATTATGTATACATTTTATGTACTATGTATACATTTTATGTACTATGTATACATTTTATGTAATATGTATACATTTTATGTACTATGTATACATTTTATGTACTATGTATACATTTTATGTACTATGTATACATTTTATGTACTATGCATACATTTCATGTACTATGCATACATTTCATGTACTATGCATACATTTCATGTACTATGCATACATTTCATGTACTATGCATACATTTCATGTACTATGCATACATTTCATGTACTATGCATACATTTCATGTACTATGCATACATTTCATGTACTATGCATACATTTCATGTACTATGCATACATTTCATGTACTATGTATACATTTCATGTACTATGTATACATTTCATGTACTATGTATACATTTCATGTACTATGTATACATTTCATGTACTATGTATACATTTCATGTACTATGTATACATTTCATGTACTATGTATACATTTCATGTACTATGTATACATTTCATGTACTATGTATACATTTCATGTACTATGTATACATTTCATGTACTATGTATACATTTCATGTACTATGTATACATTTCATGTACTATGTATACATTTCATGTACTATGTATACATTTCATGTACTATGTATACATTTCATGTACTATGTATACATTTCATGTACTATGTATACATTTCATGTACTATGTATACATTTCATGTACTATGTATACATTTCATGTACTATGTATACATTTCATGTACTATGTATACATTTCATGTACTATGTATACATTTTATGTACTATGTATACATTTTATGTACTATGTATACATTTTATGTACTATGTATACATTTTATGTACTATGTATACATTTTAGGTATGTATGCATTTTAGGTATGTATGCATTTTAGGTATGTATGCATTTTAGGTATGTATGCATTTTGTGGCAGACGAAAGAAATAAGGATTTATGAAAGCTTTTTGGAGCCATAACACTCGAATAACTGGCATTTAAACGACGACGGTGCCGGAGAAAACACTAGTTCATAATCCAAAGAGTGCCATGCCAAGATCAAACCTTCGACCACAGCACTCAGTGTGACCATGTCACTGAATAATGGGTTCTCTAATATACAGTATAAGCAGTTACCTTTTGAAATGATCTGAGGAATGGAATGGCAGGTCTTGATGTGAGGTCTCGGTGTGGTTTGATGGATAGTATGTCAGGTCTTGGTGTGGTCTGATGAATGACACGTTAGGTCTTGGCGGGGTCTCTGATGTTTCTCGGGTGTACATAATTGTGTGCAAGTGAATATATATTTAATTGCACATATGTTAATGTGTATTTACCTACTTGTTTTTGCCCGTTTTTGGTTAGAGTTGATCAATGTTAGTTGCGTTTCGTCTTCTTTATTTAATTTTTCATTTATAAATATTGAAATTTGTAAGAGTTGTTGCATGTATAATCTCCTGCAACATGGATCATTTATCAACTATTCAACTTAATTGCAAAATCCTCCTTTCTCATTTACACTTCTTCCGAAGTTTCATGTTCTGTCCTTCTGACCTTCCTCTTTCTCTTTCCAAAGACTTTCCTGTGGCTTCATAGATTCTCGTGAACTTGTAATTTAGAACCTAACTTACCAGCAGTAAGTGGAACCTTATTAGGACTTCTTATCGCCTGCTCAATACGCTTAATCAAGTCTGATGGTTCATAGTAGGTGGTAGTACCATTTATAGGTAGGAGAGGGTACCATGGTCAAGTGTTATATAAGCAAACATTAGAGATACACCACACTGGGTCCTCTGGCACTATCTAGATAGATCTTGAGACAAGTTGGCGTGTTGAATAGTGTTGGTAGTAGTATTAGTAGTAGCGGAAGTAGTCGGTAATTCTCGGTTGTATACCTAGTTCAATATCTGTTTAAGATGGAGGTTTTTGCCCAATGCTCTAAATTCAGAACACTCCTTACTTTTTCATTTTACTGTATCTCCATCGCCTATCTTGTCTTCTGCAGTAGCTCTCCTGCAGTGGTCTTCTGCAGTAGCTCTCCTGCAGTGGTCTTCTGCAGTAGCTCTCCTGCAGTGGTCTTCTGCAGTAGCTCTCCTGCAGTGGTCTTCTGCAGTAGCTCTCCTGCAGTGCTCTTCTGCAGTAGCTCTCCTGCAGTGCTCTCCTGCAGTGCTCTTCTGCAGTAGCTCTCCTGCAGTGCTCTCCTGCAGTGCTCTTCTGCAGTAGCTCTCCTGCAGTAGCTCTCCTGCAGTGCTCTCCTGCAGTGCTCTCCTGCAGTGCTCTCCTGCAGTGCTCTCCTGCAGTGCTCTCCTGCAGTGCTCTCCTGCAGTGCTCTCCTGCAGTGCTCTCCTGCAGTGCTCTCCTGCAGTGCTCTCCTGCAGTAGCTCTCCTGCAGTGCTCTTCTGTTCTGTGGTTCTTGTGTACCACCATCACCACTTCTATTTCTACTTGTACTACTACTATTATTGCTACTGTACTACGACTATATAACTACTACAATACTATACTACTATACTACTACTACTACTATTTCTTCATTATAAATAAACTATCATAAATCTTGCATATTTTTTAAACTTATGCTTCTTCTGCTGATTATTTCTACCACTACTACACTACTACCACTACTGCACTACTACCACTACTGCACTACTACCACTACTACCACTACTACCACTACTGCACTACTACCACTACTGCACTACTACCACTACTGCACTACTACCACTACTACACTACTACCACTACTACACTACTACCACTACTGCACTACTACCACTACTACACTACTACCACTACTACCACTACTACACTACTACCACTACTGCACTACTACCACTACTGCACTACTACCACTACTACCACTACTACCACTACTACACTACTACCACTACTGCACTACTACCACTACTGCACTACTACCACTACTACCACTACTGCACTACTACCACTACTACCACTACTACCACTACTACACTACTACCACTACTACACTACTACCACTACTGCACTACTACCACTACTACACTACTACCACTACTACACTACTACCACTACTGCACTACTACCACTACTACACTACTACCACTACTGCACTACTACCACTACTACACTACTACCACTACTGCACTACTACCACTACTACACTACTACCACTACTGCACTACTACCACTACTACACTACTACCACTACTGCACTACTACCACTACTACCACTACTACCACTACTGCACTACTACCACTACTGCACTACTACCACTACTACACTACTACCACTACTGCACTACTACCACTACTGCACTACTACCACTACTGCACTACTACCACTACTACACTACTACACTACTACCACTACTGCACTACTACCACTACTGCACTACTACCACTACTGCACTACTACCACTACTGCACTACTACCACTACTACACTACTACCACTACTACACTACTACCACTACTACACTACTACCACTACTGCACTACTACCACTACTACACTACTACCACTACTACACTACTACCACTACTGCACTACTACCACTACTACACTACTACCACTACTACCACTACTACACTACTACCACTACTGCACTACTACCACTACTGCACTACTACCACTACTGCACTACTACCACTACTGCACTACTACCACTACTACACTACTACCACTACTGCACTACTACCACTACTACACTACTACCACTACTGCACTATAACTACTAACTACTACCACTACTGCACTACTACCACTACTGCACTACTACCACTACTACCACTACTACCACTACTACCACTACTACCACTACTGCACTACTACCACTACTGCACTACTACCACTACTGCACTACTACCACTACTGCACTACTACCACTACTTTTTCCACTACCACTATTTCTATCACTACTGCAACAACTACAACTACTAACACCACCATCAACACCACTACTACTAACACCACCACCACCACCACCACTGCTACTACTACTACTACAGTACCTCTACTTCCACTACAATTACCTAACCCTTCTTCCCTCCGCCCCCTCTCGTATATATTCTGGCCGTCTTCCCTTCTCGTTTTAGTGTGACTTGCCAATGATCCAAGTCGAACCAGGAGAGAGAGAGAGAGAGAGAGAGAGAGAGAGAGAGAGAGAGGGAGAGAGAGGGAGAGAGAGGGAGAGAGAGAATAATGCCTGTGTTGAACGAACATAGGAAGGAGCACATTTGAATTTCACCCTGCGTACACATATGGAAGTATGAATATGTAGTATCGTTTATATATTGATATATCAAAGGATGCATATTGGTGTGCGCAACTGTATATTTTAATCTACTCAGTGTGGAGCGTGGATAGCGGGTCATGGACAGTGAATCCTGCATAAAGGGTCCTGGATACAAGGGTGGATAGCGTTTGTGTGGACTGGAGATGATGGCTGAGCGTGGATAACGGGATTGGATAGCAGGGTGCGGATAGCCCGGACAAGTTAGTGGTCCTCTGACTGTGCTTTGCGGATAGCGTTGCGTGGGTAGTAAGATGTGGTCAGCAGGGAGTGGATAGTTTGCAGTGGATAGCGCGGCATGGATAGCAATGAGTGGATAACAGGGCTTAGATAGCAGGGCATGGACAGTAGGGAGTTGATTAAAAAAAGCCTGGAGAGGGTTACATGGATAGCAGGACGTGAATAGCAGGGAAAGGATAGCGTGGCATGGATAGCGTGATGTAGGTAATCGGGCGTGCCTAGGGCGTGGACGCCGGGGCGTGGATACCAGGGCGTTTATAACAGAACGTGGATAGTAGGGAGTGAATAGGGCATGGCTACCAGGGCGTGGGTAGCAGGGCGTGGATAGAAGGGAGTGAATAGAGCATGGATAGCAGGACATGATTAGGTAATGGATAGAACATGGATAGCAGGACATGGAAAGGGCGTGGATAGCAGAATATGGATAGGGCGTGGATAGCAGGACATGGATAGGGCGTGGATAGCAGGATATGGATAGGGCGTGGATAGCAGGACATGGATATGGCGTGGATAGCAGGATATGGATAGGGCGTGGATAGCAGGATATGGATAGGGCGTGGATAGCAGGATATGGATAGGGCGTGGATAGCAGGATATGGATAGGGCGTGGATAGCAGGACATGGATAGGGCGTGGATAGCAGAATATGGATAGGGCGTGGATAACGTCACATGATAGGGTGTTCCAGCGATACATCACCTCATACTGTCTCTGGTACAAACAAATGTAATGTACCTCAACAGTCATTAACATGTGTTCATTAAATATAACTAGTATACAAAACACTTCCATTTGCTCTGTTCATTAATATAATTCTCACCTGCCTATCATTCCCAGCGCGGGTGGGTCGGCAGTGAGCATTTATAACAGTATAATCAACAGATGTCATGTGCAGACGTATAATTAGCGACATCGTGGTATGCTAATGAATACAAATTGCCAGGAAATGAACTTTCAGGCTAAAATATATTCGAATATATATAAGCACATTTGTTTATATCGACAGCTTGTTTAACTCTTTGCGAGATGTATGACCTCTCAGTAATGCCTGTTTAAATCTCTTTGCTAGATGTATAAACTATAATGCTAGTTTAACTCTCAGTTATTGTGAGTTATACATGGTGTTGCAGTCATATTTGCAAGAAGGAATTTTTTTTTCAAAGGGATAAATATTTCTTTTATGCACAGATTTGATCACTATAATTGTGATCAAATTTAAGTTCATATGTTCGGAATGTTCTGAAATGGAATGATCAGTAAAATTGCAGAAGGTTTAGGAATTAATATTGAAGAGCCTTGTAAACTACTGCTGGAGGGACTGACTGGCCAGGAACATTTGGATTTTACGAACATTTTTTTTCCATTTTTTTATTAACACATCGGCCATTTCCCACCGAGGCAGGGTGACCCGAAAAAAAACACTTTCATCATCATTCACTCCATCACTGTCTTGTCAGAGGCGCGCCTACACTGCAGTTCAAAAACTGCAACATATCCACCCCTCTTTCATAGCGCAGACACTGTATGTACTTCCCACCCCCAGGACCCAAGTTCGGCTAACCGGTTAAAACTGATAGAGCTAAAAAAAATCTGGGTCAGAGAACTGAAACAACATAATCACTACGATTTTCTGATCAACATAACATGTAATAAAACTGAAACAACATAAGTAAAACGTTCGTAATAACAGAACATAAAACGGATTCACAAAGAAGGAACTATATGCATAACTTGGGCTGAAAGCTGTGATTAAGTGAGACTAAAGAATGCTTAACCATACGACTGAAGAATGTCCATCATTAAAGAATCTAGACGTCTATGATAAATCTGATGCGCCAGGAATCTTCAGAATACATATGGAAAAACCTAAAACTTCACAAAAACTAATCCAAAGAAAATACCCAAGAATCGATGGAAGAATTAGCAAAGAAAAACCAAAAGATTCTACAAAATAAAAGGAATTCACGAAAGTATTTCGATCCTCGTCTTTCAACAATATCCATGAACCTACAACAAAAATTCTAGGAATCCATTTAAAAAAAAATTACGAAACCCCACACATGAATTAGAATCTAAATAAATGAATAAATAAATTTCACAACCTAAGAACCTTTCAAAAAAAAATTTGACCACACAAGGATTTTTATCTCACATATTTAATAACATTTAGTCGATCATTTTCAAGCTGGTCGTGTGTTACGTCATGCAATGAAGAGACAGCCAATGTGCCAGATCAAATTAGCAAAATATAAGTGAATGCAGCACTACACTCACCAGAATGACAACAAATTCACTCACCATGTTTCCCCTGACAACAGAGCGTATGCATTAAATCCTTTGAAATCAAATGCATATAATAAAATGGAATTTTTTTTTCGACAACATACTCATTAAATTCCAAATGTCAGCATATTCACTTTATAACTGAATTATTGAACTTTATCGGATTGCTTCCTGTTCGGTCATTTGAATTTAAAATATATGAAATAACATTTCCGTTTAAAAGTGAAAGTAAATAGTTTTAATTTCCTGTATGCATCTATACTCATAAATGGAGGTTTATATTAATGTATATATCACGGAAATTACTAGTAAATTTGTATGCTGCTGCTGGTCGATTAATGATTTATTTTCAGATGGGCGTTTTCAATGAATAACTTGTAGGTAAATGTATATTTCAGAGTCCCTTCATCGACATTATTCATGTTCCGGTTTTTCGGAATTCCTGGTCTATTTTCTGTGCTTCTTGAAGGGCTCACTTTCCGGCTTCCTTTCAAATGTTTCTATGTGGACATCTTGGGGGAAAAGAAATCCTTACCTGTGCTGAGTCACTGGCGACTGGAACCTTAATGGTTAAATCTGCCCGAAATGTTCAGGCATGTTAGTGGCTTTCTTTGTACTTAACAATATTTTATAACATGTAAATCACACATTGTATACTTTGCAAAGAAATAAAAACAAATTAATTTAATTTTAATTTAATGCTAATTCGAAACCAAGTTTGAGAGATTAAACACGGGATAGATTCCATTAGGCGATTTCGAAACTGGTCATTGCGTCACATATTGCAACCACCGAGTGTTGAATTTAGCCACAGAAAAACTCTTCAAAGTTTCAATGAGCCGATGTTGGAAGGGTCTCTGCAGCATTGATGAGTACAGGTAAATGATGTTTGAGTCCCCTCGCCGTGCAAATCCAACATCTCTCCCCTCCCTCCAACTGGTGCCAGCCTTGCACACTGAGGATCAAGGTTGCACACTATGGGACGCTGGCAACAGTGGGCAATGGTAATGTGGTGATGAGCAGCAGTTTAGCCCCTCCAGGAGGACTGGATGATGAACGTTCGTAAGTAAATAATACACAAATAACCCGCACATAGGATGATGAACGTTCGTAAGTAAATAATACACAAATAACCCGCACATAGGATGAACTTATGACGACGTTTCGGTCGAAGTTGAAAATAAAGCAGATTCCTGTGCCCTCGGAATAAGCCAAGCCTGTTTATATTATTATTATTATTGTTGAAAAAATCTACAAATAGAGGCTGAACAATAATTATGATCATATCAACACGGTTAGGGAGTCATGCAGAATGAGCTAAAGTGCATTCCCTCTAAGGGTGCGCAAGCACGCATGCACGGAGCGCGTAAACCCTGTCACTTCCAGATAGGAGGCGAAGTCCAGGAATTAAGACTGGAGTCCACTATCCACAAACGGGAACGTTCACAGTGACTGAGGGTGAAAGATAAGCGAAATCGGGTCAGCGAGGCGTACGGTGTTTGGTCTGGCGAGACAGTATGAAAGCGGGTAAAAACAAGAGGGAAGGTGTTTAAACGGAAAACTGGACGGGGACTCGAACCACGTTCCACGAAACAACCAAGCCCAAGACTGTAGTATGTTTATGCATTGACAGTGAGTCCTTCATTACAATTTTTCTTGTGTTTTTAGGGGATAGTGTATTTAAAATAGGTGTGTCGGCACGTCATCAAACCACATCCCCACGTCACTAGGGATCCAGCTAACTTATATTCCCACGTAGGGTAGCAGCATCCCGCGGATGTACCCACTTATGCTTAATAACGATTGGTGCAATCACCATTTAGGATATATTTATCGACAGGTACATTGCTAAGATGGTTCCCCCTTATAGCATGACCAATTCTTGAGTGAAAGTAATTAAATCTTGGTTAATGGATATTGCTAGAAAAGGTAGTGCAACATTCTCCTCCGGTGCGAGGCTCACCCCTGGCAGCGCCACACATGTGTGCATCACGGCTACCAGCTGCCTCCCAACACCAGGTGGCAACACCAACACAATATCCAGCTTGGTGAGGCGTAAGAGCGAACGGGAGTGTTGTCGTCGTCGTCTTCTGCTTCTTCTGCTGCTGCTGCTGTTGCTGCTTTTGCTGCTGCTGCTGCCTTTACTGCTGCTGGTGGGAAGCAGTACGGATAATTTTCATAAATCTTACTGCCTCAAGTCTGATTTACCTGTATCAGTCCCTAGAGTGCACACTCGCCTGAAATATACGAGTAGTTACAAACTGAATGTTTTCAAGTCTTGCACAATAAATACTTATATTGCCCAATGGCAGTGTCAGTCGTGTGCTCAGGAAAACCACACCACTGGGGAAAATTTGAAGCCGATCAGATGAATCATTCTTCCGTTATGGCATAGATACCAACGATTCCAAGTTTTTTTTACTATTTAACTGTATCAAAAATCTGCCTGCACGCAAACGAAACTTAATAGGGATTATCCTGACCCTAAGATGCATCAGTCATTAATACTGAAGTCGTTCGGAAGAGGCAAGTGAAATTTATTTAACGTGATCTAACGGGATTAAAAATTTCATACTACACATAAAATGATCACATTTGCACCTAAACATTTGAACCATTCCAGGATGTTTGGAATGGGTGAACATGCCAACTGTTTTAAGAATTTGGCCCTCGTCACCGTAAACAAGTGTTGGAAATCTGAAGCCCATTGGATAAGACGTTTTCGAATTACCGTTTTCCGAACCTTACCAATATCCGAACAGTCCCTGGGAAAGGGCAAAATTCTAAAATTATTACCGAAACATCCGAACAGTCGTTCGGATACGGCAGAAGATTGAATCTTGCCACCGAATACCACATCACTCATCCAACCCATGGATCAGGGTGCGATTGTGGCCTTTAAGAGGCTATATCGCCGAAGATTCTTGGAAGACGTGATGGTGGTAATTGACGAAAAAGGCCAAGATGTGGGAGCCTTGACCCTTCACAACCTTAAAAAGTACAACCTGCGTGCCGTCATTCATAACCTCGCCCGGGCCTGGAATGATGTCCCGCCATCAACCCTCGCCAATGGCTGGAATCGGCTCCTTCACGGGATCGATCCAGTTATTGATTTCGATGGATTCGAGACGAAAGATTTCCATCGCCAGTTACTCAAGACTGGGGAAAAAACTACAGAAGACGACGTGCAGGACTGGCGAAGACGATCCTGGTGTGCAATCTCTGACGGATGCAGAGATTGAAAAATCAGTGTTGCACCCGGAACATTCCGAAAGTGACGAAGATGACGACGACCCAATGCCTCCAAGACCAAAAACTTCAGCAGCAAGGGCGGGTGTCGAAACACATTTGGAGCATCCACTATCTACAGCCCATTTGAAAAGTTATGGTCCTGTGGTCCGTGAAATCTGGGAGTCTGTTATTTGAGCCCAGAGTGTCTGGTCCCACCGCCAGACGACGTTGGACTCCTTTTTTAAACCGGCTCGGCCGATATAATTCAGATATAAATAAAATCGAAAAGCTGGAGGAAGAAAAGAGCAAAAAATCGGGTATACTTAATTTCACAGTTAAACCTTATTCTCCACAATCTGTATGACTGTGTATAATTCCAAATCTACAGGAAACCAACAAATAAGTATGATCTTATACACGTCTACGTCAGATATGATACTAAGATTTAACTGAAGCCTCATAATCAACTTTTTCTTGGGACCGCGTCTGGAGTCCCGAGTTTCTTGATGCTCCAGCGAACAAGAAACCTTCATCGAGCTACACTTTCCTTCATTTTTCATCAGAACTGCACAAAAAAAACGAACCTTTTGCATCATTAATTCTGCATACACCGACACTACTTCCCAACAGCCAAGTTGCCCTAAATGTCTCCAAAGCACTTGTACGACCATGCTTTTTGCTCCAGTAACAACAACGCCTGTGTTTTACATCATATCGCAGCTTCACACTCCACTGATGGGCCCAGGGCGATCTTGCTTGTCTCTGAATAAGAGAGGGACAGAAGAAAATGCTTGGAATCGGTGTTCATTCTTACCACAGATACCATTAACCAGAAGTTGGAAAGTTTCAAGTTAAGTTAGGTAAGATTTGTCAGGGAACAGGACAAGTGTTTCCTGACGAGGGTCTCAGTCATATGATGACTCTACGCTGGAGCCTTTGGTGATCTGACTGAGGTCTTCAGCTGCCTTACCGGTCAACCCCTTTAAAAATTATGGTTATGATTATAACCATTTTAGGGAAGTTGGTGGGACCCCAGGATCACACACTCCTCAACATACCACCCTCATGACCTGACAGTCATATTCACACCTCGTGTCTCCTCTTCTGCGGCGAAGAGCCAAGACCATAAGTATTTAAAGACGTACTGTCGACAGGAATCAAGACAAAGAAGCCTGGAATTAATAAGCCTTTTTTGGGGAAGACGTTTCGCTCTGAGAAAAAGAACTCTTCTTAGAACGAAACGTTGTCTTCGCAAATTTAAGCAATGACATAGCTTTATGATGGAGTTAATGAGCCACTGAGCGGATCTTCATAATTAAGACACAAGTTAGGTGAATTCCGCTCATTAATAGATTAACAACATCTGGTAACAGGGAAAATTTCATGACAGACAAACCAGACAGTCAAACAGCCAGACAGACAGATTCTTGCACCTCTCTCGAAACAGAAAGTTACGTCCTTTTGAATAACGCACTTCTCCGAAGAAAGTTATTAAATTACAGAAGTGTTCCGGCTTTAATTTTATTAGAAACGGATGAAAATTCTTTTCGGCTCAAGTGGTTAAGTGAGAAGTGAAGGAGAGACAAAAATTCCGACAGCCCATTTAAATTTTTTTTTTTTTAAGACGGAATTAAAAAATGCTGGAGGAACAGACAAAATTATTCTTTCCAGGCCGCGTTACAGTGGTCTTCCACAGCAATTCCATTCCTTCTGCTGCTTGAAAAAAAATGTGTCTGGGGAAAAAAGAAAGAGTTTATAATAAGAGGAACTTAACAACTTGACTATAACGAATGGATTATCTGCCGTAATAACACAAGGTAAATGCAGGTAAGAGCTTCTGAGCTGAATGTTACTAATCAACTTTTCAACCTTACGTGATCCCTACATGTTAGCAAATATTAACTGTTTAAGCATCTGGGTTTCCTGATGGAAAAGTAATTCTTAATTCTTTCTCTTAATAAACCTTTTCGTCTAAATACACGACAGAAAGAGAAGAATTTATGATCACATGAACGACTAGATTTTTTTTTAGTCAATTGAACAAAAGGTTTACAATTGGCCTAATGCGCAAATGAGAGCAAAAATCAAAGATTTTTTTTATAAATGGTGTTGAAGAATTAGACATGTACAACATCTGGGTAACTTTACTGTAGACGTTTCGCCCTCCAGTAAAGATACCCAGATACTGAACATGTGTCTAATTCTTCATCGTGTCCTTATTGTATTCCATACATGTAGAAATGGTGTTGCTGGGTAATCAGCTACTGACTTAAGTTATGGGAGACTGTAGCAACATATTTAGTGATTCACTGTCATATGTAATCATTCTGAAAATGTTTGCTTAAATTGTTATTAAACATTTACTATGAATAAATAGCGTAATTTAGCGTTACTCATTGTATTCAAGAATGTCATGTGATCGAGACCCGTATTTTATGTAAAATGTCATGTGCAAGGCGATTGTCTCTTTGATGAGGTGGGTTGGTGTCAACAGCTGCATCTCCCATTCTCTAGCAGATGACTTGTAGTAAATAAATACATAAATAAAATTATATATAAGAATTGAGGATCATTTTGTCTTCGTGAGATAATTGTAAAAAGGTGTCTTTGTGGTAAGCCGTAACAGCTTGACGAAGCTCTCAGAGAGCGAAACGCTGCCACAATAAAATGTCACTAGTTGCGTTTGCGTCCATTTACCCACAACAAAACTTAGTTTAACAACACTTTCTTCCCTCCCAAGAAGCTTATTAGTAGTAATCCCTTCATTAAATCACTTGTAAAACCAACTGTTCAAGAAGAAATTTCTCGCCTAACTGGTAGTAGGTTCGTTTTAGGTAGTAGGTTGGTAGACAGCAACCACCCAGGGAGGTACTACCGTCCTGCCAGGTGACTGTGAAACAGAAACCTGAAACTGTTTTACATGATGGTAGGATTGCTGGTGTCTTTTTTCTGTCTCATAAACACGCTGGATAACAGGTATATCTAGCTACTTCTACTTACACTTTAGGTCACACTACACTGGCATGCACATGCATATATATACATACACACATCTAGGTTTTTCTTCTTTTTCTTAATAGCTCTTGTTCTTTTTATTTTCTCTATTGTCCATGGGGAAGTGGAAAAGAATCTTTCCTCCGTAAGCAATGCGTGTCGTATGAGGCGACTAAAATGCCGGGAGCAATGGGCTAGTAACCCCTTCTCCTGTACAAGTTTACTAAAAAGAGAAGAAGAAAACTTTATAAAACTGGGTTGTCTGAATGTGCGTGGATGTAGTGCGGATGATAAGAAAGAGATGATTGCCGATGTTATGAATGAAAAGAAGTTGGATGTCCTGGCCCTAAGCGAAACAAAGCTGAAGGGGTAGGCGAGTTTCAGTGGGAGAAATAAATGGTATTAAGTCAAGAGTATCTGAGAGAGTTAGAGCTAAGGAAGGGGTAGCAATAATGTTGAAGGATCAGTTATAGAAGGAAAAGAGGGAATATGAATGTGTAAATTCAAGAATTATGTGGATTAAAATAAGGGTCGGATGCGAAAAGTGGGTCATAATAAGCGTGTATGCACCTGGAGAAGAGAGGAGTGTAGAGGGAGAGAGAGATTTTGGGAGATGTTAAGCGAATGTATAGGAACTTTTGAACCAAATGAGAGAGTAATTGTGGTAGGGGACCTAAATGCTAAAGTGGGGGAAACATGCAGAGAGGGTGTAGTAGGTAAGTTTGGGGTGCCAGGTGTAAATGATAATGGGAGCCCTTTGATTGAACTTTGTATAGAAAGGGGTTTAGTTATAGGTAATACATATTTTAAGAAAAGAGGATAAATAAGTATACAAGATATGATGTAGGGCGTAATGACAGTAGTTTGTTGGACTATGTATTGGTAGATAAAAGACTGTTGAGTAGACTTCAGGATGTACATGTTTATAGAGGGCCACAGATATATCAGATCACTTTTTAGTTATAGCTACAGTGGGAGTAAAAGGTAGATGGGATACAAGGAAAATAGAATCAGTAAGTAAGAGAGAGGTGAAGGTTTATAAACTAAAAGAGGAGGCAGTTAGGGTAAGATATAAACAACTATTGGAGGATAGATGGGCTAGTGAGAGTGTAGGCAATGGGGTCGAAGATGTATGGGGTAGATTTAAAAATGTAGTGTTAGAGTGTTCAGCAGAAGTTTGTGGTTACAGGCGAGTGGGTGCGGAGGGAAGAGGAGCGATTGGTGGAATGATGATGTAAAGAGAGTAGTAAGGGAGAAAAGTTAGCATATGAGAGGTTTTTACAAAGTAGAAGTGATGCAAGGAGGGAAGAGTATATGGAGAGAAAAAGAGAGGTTAAAAGAGTGGTGAAGCAATCTAAAAAGAGAGCAAATGAGAGAGTGGGTGAGATGTTATCAGCAAATTTTGTTGAAAATAAGAAAAAGTTTTGGAATGAGATTAATAAGTTGAGGAAGCCTAGAGAACAAATGGATTTGACAGTTAAAAATAGGAGAGGAGAGTTATTAAATGGAGAGTTAGAGGTATCGGAAGATGGAGAGAATATTTTGAGGAGTTGTTAAATGTTGATGAAGACAGGGAAGCTGTGATTTCGTGTGTAGGGCAAGGAGGAATAACATCTTGTAGGAGTGTGGAAGAGCCAGTTGTGGGTGTAGGAGAAGTTCGTGAGGCAGTGGGTAGAATGAAAGGGGGTAAGGCAGCTGGGATTGATGGGATAAAGATAGAAATGTTAAAAGCAGGTGGGGATATAGTTTTGGAGTGGTTGGTGCTATTATTTAATAAATGTATGGAAGAGGGTAAGGTACCTAGGATTGGCAGAGAGCGTGTATTGTTCCTTTGTATAAAGGCAAAGGGACAAAAGAGAGTGCAAAAATTATAGGGGAATAAGTCTGTTGAGTGTACCTGGTAAAGTGTATGGTAGAGTTATTATTGAAAGAATTAGGAGTAAGACAGAAAGCAGGATAGCAGATGAACAAGGATGCTTTAGGAAAGGTAGGGGGTGTGTAGACCAAGTGTTTACAGTGAAACATATAGGTGAACAGTATTTGGATAAGGGTAAAGATGTTTTTGTGGCATTTATGGATTTGGAAAAGGCGTATGATAGGGTAGATAGGGGGGCAATGTGGCAGATGTTGCAGGTGTATGGAATAGGAGGAAGGTTACTGAAAGCAGTGAAGAGTTTTTATGAGGATAGTGAGGCTCAGGTTAGAGTGTGTAGGAGGGAAGGGGACTATTTCCCAGTAAAAGTGGGCCTTAGACAAGGGTGTGTGATGTCACCGTGGTTGTTCAATATATTTATAGATGGGGTTGTAAGAGAAGTGAATGCGAGGGTCTTGGCAAGAGGTGTGGGACTAAAAGATAAAGAAGCAAATACAAAGTGGGAGTTGTCACAGTTGCTTTTGCTGATGACACTGTGCTTTTGGGAGATTCTGAAGAGAAGCTGCAGAGGTTGGTGGATGAATTTGGTAGGGTGTGTAAAAGAAGAAAATTAAAAGTGAATATAGGAAAGAGTAAGGTGATGAGGATAACAAAAGAATAGGTGACGAAAGATTGGATATCAGATTGGAGGGAGAGAGTATGGAGGAGGTGAATGTATTCAGATATTTGGGAGTGGACATGTCAGCAGATGGGTCTATGAAGGATGAGGTGAATCATAGAATTGATGAGGGGAAAAGGGTGAGTGGAGCACTTCGAGTCTGTGGAGACAAAGAACTTTGTCCATGGAAGTAAAGAGGGAATGTATGAGAGTATAGTTATACCAACGCTCTTATATGGGTGTGAAGCATGGGTCATGAATGTTGCAACGAGGAGAAGGCTGGAGGCAGTGGAGATGTCGTGTCTGAGGTCAATGTGTGGTGTGAATATAATGCAGAGAATTCGGAGTTTGGAAATTAGGAGGAGGTGCGGATTACCAAAACGATTGTCCAGAGAGCTGAGGAGGGGTTGTTGAGGTGGTTTGGACATGTAGAGAGAATGGAACGAGACAGTGACTTCGAGAGTGTATAAATCTGTAGTGGAGGGAAGGCGGGGTAGGGGTCGGCCTAGGAAAGGTTGGAGGGAGGGGTAAAGGAAGTTTGTGTGCGAGGGGCTTGGACTTCCAGCAAGCATGTGTGAGCGTATTTGATAGGAGTGAATGGAGGCATATGGTTTTTAATACTTGACGTGCTGTTGGAGTGTGAGCAAAGTAACATTTATGAAGGGATTCAGGGAAACCGGCAGGCCGGACTTGAGTCCTGGAGATGGGAAGTACAGTGTCTGCACTCTGAAGGAGGGGTGTTAATGTTGCAGTTTTATAACTGTAGTGTAAAGCACCCCTCTGGCAAGACAGTGATGGAGTGAATGATGATGAAAGTTTTTCTTTTTCGGGCCACCCTGCCTTGGTGGGAATCGGCCGATGTGTTAATAAAAAAATAAAATAAGTTATATACACTGCTGGAGTCTACGCAGGAGTCTACTGGCAGGGCTGCATCTGCTCTTGTTGCCACCTCTCTGGTTAAGAACGATGGGAACTTTGTTGAGTTAGGCATAAGAATTAACAACTGGGCGTCTACACTGCAAATTGATTTTTTTCCATCCTAATGGCGCAAAAGCTAACTTATGACACTGAGCTTGACTATCATTACTGATTCTTTGTCATCACTGAAGGATCTTGAATCATATGACTAAAATGCTCATTGGAAAAGCCAGGTACAGATACTTAAAAATCCGGAAAAGGGAATTAATGTAAAATTGTTATGGATTCCATCACGCATTATAATACTCCATGATAAAATTGATGTGTTAACCAAGAAAAGTACCCTGAAGGATAATGTAGAATATAACTGATGAATCTGTGTCTAGCATTAGGAGAGAAATAAATAAAGAAACAATGTTGTAAGAATGTAATTAAAAGCCTGAGTAGATCTATAACCCACTATGATAACATGAACGTAGACAAGCATGTTTATGGAGCAACTTGCAGTGTGAACAGACTGACTGATGTTGTAGTGGCCAGGCTTAGGCTTGGTTACAAGTACTTCTGACAGTTTGGGAGACTGACAGATGATGATCAAACCAAATGCAAATTATGTGGTCAGGCATATGGACACTGTCTTGAACACTATGTGGTTAATTGTCCACTTACTGAGGAATAGAGATCCAGTATAATAACCTAATGACATAGCCAAATATCTTAATGAAAATAAGATACCAGATATATTTAGCAAATTTCCTAGGCCTTTATGTATCCATATGCTTTTGTACTACCCTCCACAAGATGGATATGGGGTTCATAACCCCTTCGGTGGCAAAATCTAAAATCTTCACAAGTCAGCTTTTTCCAACTCTTGACTCAAAATTTATAACTTGTTTTACAAGCATCTGGAATAGGAGGCAGAAGGAGAGAATAAAAAAGAAAAAGAGGAAGAGACTGAAAGTAGAGACAATAAAGGAATGAACAAGACATTTATGCATCAGTTGGGTATCTTTATTGATGAATCATTTCGCGTACGTGGTAAACTTCTTCAGTCAAATATTGAGAATGGATTGTAGGCAGCAGAAGTGACGAGGTAATGATGTAATCAGTCCATCATCCTTTGAGGTGGTCAGTCCCTCAGCCTGGAGAAGAGTTCAACTCCATGGCCTGGAATAATAATATTGTTCTACAAACAGTGTATAAGATTATTAGAGGAACATTAAGTTTCATATCACGCTGTTTAAGCAGTTAGGACGTACATTACTTTAAAAACAAAAAGTATGTCATGGTTTGACTAATTTCGTTTTTTTTATAACGAAATTTTTACTTTAAGGAATATGAAGTGGCAACTGCCTTATAAGACCTTCTAAGAGTATTTGATAGAGCCAATTCCTCCTTATGGCAATGAAAAGATAGAAAAATCAACGATAACATAAGATAAACAATTTTATTAATATGTAGCATTTTCATAGAATATAAAACACTTAAACATGAAAATAATCCTACCTGAAGCAAAGAATGAAAAATGAAATACATAAATGAGTATAGTGACTCAAAGCTATTTTATTTACACAATGATTACATAAACACAAAGAGGGGATAGATGGAAGTCCGCAGTGCCGATGTTTTAGGCACTTAGTTAAGAATCTCTTGGGTTTTGGAACACTGAGTCGGTGTTGATGTGTGGCCACTAATGGTCGTGACTTTGTGACTCCTGAAGAAAATAAGAGACACCAACAAGTGCAGCGATTCTGTAGAACTGAGGTACTGTGATCCTCTGACAATCAGTCCGAAGCAATATAGTTACCAATCGTGAACCACAATTATTGGGGAAACAACTGGAGAATGGCTGCACTACGGTATGACGATACCAGCGTCTCAGCCACGAGCGGAAGAGGGACTGGCGTTTCTCTATATCATCCAAGTTCCACTCACTGGAGGAGTTTCAGTAAAGATGCCAGATTGTCTCTCATCTAAGCATAGATCTTGCTGCTCATTTTATCTCGCCTGTGTTGGATGACCCGAGCCGGCAATCAAGGCTACAAAAAAATAAACAGAAAATTATAACCCAGACAAGAAGTCACTCACATTATGGGCGTACGGCCTTAAAAGAAATGAGGACAAATGTGATTACGTTACTCAATGTAAGTCAAAATTAGGTCAGATTGAATTACTAGAATATAAATCTAAACAAGAGTGAAGCTCTTTTTTAAACTAAATTAAACAAAACGCAAAATAAGTTAATAAACAGGAGTGGATTAGATACTTACAGACTTGATGGGAGCCGAAAGTCAAGTGACTGCAATCTGGTCGGATGGACCCACGTCAACTCCCACCGGGTGAAAAAAAGAGGGGGGGGGGTGACGGTAACGATGCACACACCTTTCAGAACAAACATTCAGCCCAACAAACTACCACCACCACTCACTCATACTTCCACTCCTATCTAATGAATTTTTCCCTCACAGGAGTAAATAATTTTTTTTTCCGGATCTGAGGATTGTCTGAAGCATGAGACATCCTCGTTTAATATTCTCTTGTTAAAAAAATGTCTCTTTAAATTGAATGCACCCTCCTAAATTCGGGTCTCTCGCTATATTCTGGGTCATTTCATTATGTAACCCTTTTAAAATATATTTGGAAGCAACGTGATCAATGAAGATTGGCCATATGTAAGATAAAATAGGGAACAAGGGCTTGTTTTATATTTAGTTATATTTTGTTAAGGCAAATTATTAAATTTTAAAAGTTTATTAACTTTGAACATGAGGTGATTCTTCTATGATATTGCGATAAAGGTCAGCATATTAAAGATGTCATTAAGACTGTCTTATGAATGTTTTTTAATTAGACTGTGAGGTGACGTAAGGGAAGGTAAATAGGCCACCCGTCAACCTCAGGTAATACCTAAAGCTGAAAGACAAAATGAACAACTGTAGAGTGGAAAGCCAGGGAGGTGGTGCTGACGCTGAACTGCCTACACCGAACACCAATAGCCTTAGTTACCAGGTCGTTACTTGCAAAGCCTGGTATGGGCTTGAGTCGCTGGGACGATGAACCCCGAACAATTACCTAACTGGTTTACCCGGAGTCGCTGCCGGAGGTCACCGACCCTGTGGCCCAGTCCCAGACCAGGCCTCCAAATATTGGCTATAGTAAAATAGCAGAAATGCATTGACAGCAAAGTGATATCTCCATCTGTTTTTAAGACTAGAAGAATCACATCCACAAACATGCTTAAATCACTGAGAGAAAGATTGAAATTCTTTTTTGTACATTGTAAGCGCTGAGACGCTGACTAGATACTCAGCCGACGGCTGCTGAGTGCAATGCCTTGAGAGCGGAGTTCCTCTCACTGGAATCATCGTTCCAAGTCTCACAGGTGGGGTCGTTCCAGGTCTTGGAATGGCTTGCCTGGGGAGTGGTAATGCAACAGCTGTAATGATGGCGCGCTGTAGTGGCGCTGCTGGGACCCATCTCTACCAGTACGGTAAAAAATCCAATTAGAATTGTTCGCAATGTTAAATTCAACAGAAACTCTTAAACTGTGCTCCTCAGTGGGTAATGGCAATGGGTTTATTCAAAGTACTGTTTGACCAACCCATCAAGAAAGAGTATTTTCTTTAAACTAATCATTTGACTCCAGCTCAAAAAATATTCTTTTTCGTGACAACAATGTATATAATTCGTTAGTTGAGATGAGAAATAAGACCGTCGGTGTTTAGAAGGACTGAGGACCCCAACTTAATTCTCTAGTTGACAAAATAAAATTTCTCCTGTTTAGAGGTTCGGAAGGAATGGCCGTTCCAGAAGGAAAGATGGAGCCGTATATTTACCCTTTATGAAGTTATCTGCGACTCCCGTTCAACGTGCATCCGGTGCTGCTTCTGAGGAGGTAGCTCCAGCAGCGGTCGGTATTCCGACACTCTGGGCTGCTCCCGGAGGCCGGCACCTTGGGTTGATAAAAGTGGACAGGTCCCCGGGGCGGCCCTGGCCACACACTAACACTGAGAGATGGTCACTACACACACACGTCCTTGTCACCACTGCTTTTACTAGGTCTTATTTTTTTTTCTTCTGAAGCTTGAAAGGAAGATATAAATTTAAAGAGAATGAAAAAGAATGTGTGTGAGTTAGAGAGAGAGAGAGAGAGAGAGAGAGAGAGATTAAATACACCAATTGGTTTAGTTTCTCTTTAAACTTAGTTTTTTCGTGCGTGAGTTATAGCATAAATTCCAAATGACGTAAAATAGTGTTTACTGTCTGTAACAGCACAGTAGCAGAGCTCAAGCAGTAGCTCCGGTACCAGTAAAAATATTTGTTTTTGAATTTTCATGACTTTCAATTTTGTGTTTGGCTAATGGGAGGGTTGCACAATGGCGCTACGTCCTCAAATAATGGTAACACATATGTGTGTGGTGAAGAATAAATTGATCGAATCTTTGTTTAGATTTCTAAGCTCTGGCATTAACCATTCTAGCTTTTGCCGCCGATATGATTCTGTTCAAGTGTACTTCAAACTCTCCTGTCACTTATTTTTTTAGTTCCCTAAGTTGTTCCCTTCCCAGGTGGAATGTGCCCCTCCCTTGGGAGAGGCTAAGGGAGTTAAAGCCCCCAGATTAAAATACTTTTTCTTTGTATTTTCAGCTAATGGCCAATTTTTGCTGCATTTTATTGACCAGTGGCCACGAACGTATGAGTTTAAGAAATTTCTCATGCTTACTGAAAAAAAGTATGTTTTTAAAAACAATTTCTTCGATTTTTCAGCATCTTATGATTTTTAAGCTCCCTCCCAGATTAAAATTCTGGGTTAAGCGACCCTCCCTCAGATTGAAATCCTGGCTGCGCCCCTGAACTTTTGTGTGGAGCATATTTTACATTCTTAACTTTTCATGTCCATTACTCGGACAGCGATCTCCAACTATGACTTTTTCCCATTATGTGTATGGTGTCACGTTCATGCAGCACTTGAAAGAAATGAGTATCCAATTGGAATTTTTATGAATCTGCGTAAGGCTTTTGTTGTGGTTGATCACAATATTCTTCGCAAACTTTGTCGCTACTGACTCGGAAATCTCTGCGTCCCTGACTTTAAACACCATAGTTAATGATGAACTAGGAGGAGTCTACAACTGCACGATAACAAATAAACTTACCCTTTATTATAGAAAAAAAATATATATTTAACTTTTGGGAAATAATCATATCCACAGTCAGACATCAAAATTAATGAATCGAAAGTAGTGAAAAAGAATAAGTGTAAGTTCCTAGGTCTCTTCATCGATAAAAAAAATTGAAATTCATTGCTGATTACAAGGTCATGTATGAAAGTATCAAAATCTGTGGGTATACTGTAGAAAATTCACATAGTTGAATATCCAAGGATTCACAAACAGAAAGACAAACTACACACCAACTTAAATAGCACAATAAATACAGCATGGAGAGAAAAGATAGTTTTCTGAGCCCTTATCCTCTTCTTATCAAATTCGGCTAACAACCGCACTCTGGTTCAATTTCGAGTGAGACTAAACATATAGAAGTCTCTTAACAAATGCTGCCCCTATTTACCTAACAGTAGAAAGATATGTAATAATATTGGTAGAATTCCCGACAATATGTTAAGTAAAAGGACACAAATGCAACTAATGTGACATTTTATTGCGGCAACTTTTCGCTCTCCAGGAGCTTTCTCAAGCCGTTACAAGCGATAATGGACATAGTAGGCTTATATATACTCTCAAAGTGAGGTGAAATACTAGTGGTGGTAGTAGTAGTGATATTAGTAGTAGTAATACAATAAGGTAGAACAATCAACATGCACCTGAGTAAAAGGTGATAAAACAAATACTTGGGTAGTATAACTTGTCTAACCTATGTCTAACCTATTGTTATACTACCCAAGTATTTGTTTTATCACCTTTTACTCAGGTGCATGTTGATTGTTCTACCTTATTGTATTACTACTACTAATAATAATATCACTACTACTACCACCACTAGTATTTCACCTCACTTTGAGAGTATATATAAGCCTACTATGTCCATTATCGCTTGTATCGGCTTGAGAAAGCTCCTGGAGAGCGAAACGTTGCCACAATAAAATGTCACATTAGTTGCATTTGTGTCCTTTTACTTAACATAACAGTAGAAAGATAGCTAGAAGTTAATCGACTGCTTTGGTTCGCATCCTGGATGAGGATACAAAGACCTCGAAATGAATAAGTCACACTAGCGTTACAGTGAGATATTATCCCACAGTGGGTTTCAAGAACACCTCCGTACCTTACCAGATTGACACGTTCGCAAGGTCGAGCGAGTAATGAAATTTCCTGTTTTTAGAATACGCAATAAACTAAGGTAAAATAGCTTTATATAACAAGAAATATGTACATTAAAGACAATACTCCGTTATTAAATTCTCAAGAGAATCTAACCATCATTTAAAACACTTTTTTTTGAAATTACACGGAAATTAATCTCAAATATAAAGATGAAAAGGAAATAAAAGAAGAAGAAGAAGAAATTTGATGAAGTAGAATATAAAAAAACGAATAAGGACTAGGTGATGCAAGCTTAGCATTAGGAATATTTGGTTGGGTCGTAATCTGACATAATACTGCTCTCGGTTCGGGAAATTCCCGCACAGTGCTCTCCTCTCAGCTAATTGAATTGCCAGAGTCTTTTGTGGAGGAGTCCGTGAATGTTGACGTCTGATGAAAACGCCAGGGGTATTTCTGGAACCTGAAGGGCATGGCAAGGAGGAGGACAAGAAAAATAATGTTAAGCAGGACAATTGATGAAGAGATGGGGAAAAAGGAAGATGAAAGGGAGAGAGAGAGAGAGAGAGAGAGTGTTACTTTTATTTCCTAAGAAAAATAGAAAAACAAACGTTTTCAAGAAACTTTTCTAAGCCCAGTTTTAATTAACGCCTTGACCTATTGATTCAAATTTAAGATTGTTCTTTAGGATTATTACCGGTGAATTCTTGTACCGAGTCAGTATCAGCCAGTACAAAAAGCTAATGAATCATATGCCATTCCAACACTAATAAAATTATGTTCCTGCAAGTTTCCAATTAGATATCAGTCTTTACTAAAGCCTTGGTCAGGGTGAAATGCAGTAGACTTTCAGCATACCACCATAACTGGCATTACCCGTCACGCATTTCATAAGAAGTGTCTGCGTGAAAATTCTGTATAAAAAAATAGCCTGTAAATTCTGAGCGTTTCTACGTAACCTACAAATTTATGCTTGAAAATCATTTCACGATGCTTATAACTGAATTTTCAAGTAGAGAAAAGAAGTGAAAGAGTGAGAATAATACCTCAGGTAAAATATGAAGGAAAATAAGAATTAAAAAATTAAATATTCATTGTCACGTTCATAACGAAACTAGTTAACAAGGTCACAATCATTACTTTGTTCATCGTTATCATCCTCAACGTCGATAAACTGACTGTGTAAGGTCAGGAATACTTTTCCACAAGCTAATCTTAGGTGCTCTTTCTGCACGTTAACTTAAACATCTTGGCATCTTCTTTATATAAGCCTCTCTAAGAATCCTCCAGCGTGTTCACAAAGTGGAAGCTTGTCTTTAATGTCTCGTGAGAATAGGTTAAACATCTCTTTGTCAGTTTGTTTCTTCATTGTCATTTAAGCGTTCACAATTCTTGGAAAAACGCATGTAAATTTATTTGATAACTTGCACATTTATACTTTCATTTTTATTTTTAACAGATTTATTATAAAACAAAACAAAGATCCCTCAATCTCACAGCGTAACATTTAAAAGTCAATGAAATATAATGCTTTCTTTACATCTAACGATTAAATGTAATTCTAGAATGCTGATAGTTTTTATATTTATTCATTTATTTTCTTTCGTTTAAAGCAGCATCACGTAAATGCGGGTGACTAAAACTCAGCGATGATTTTTCACAAGCAATACCAACACTGGTGTCTTCGTTATGCAGGCAGCAGCAACACCTGTGTCTTCCTCAGCAGCAACACCTGTGTCTTCCTCAGCAGCAACACCTGTGTCTTCCTCAGCAGCAACACCTGTGTCTTCCTCAGCAGCAACACCTGTGTCTTCCTCAGCAGCAACACCTGTGTCTTCCTCAGCAGCAACACCTGTGTCTTCCTCAGCAGCAACACCTGTGTCTTCCTCAGCAGCAACACCTGTGTCTTCCTCAGCAGCAACACCTGTGTCTTCCTCAGCAGCAACACCTGTGTCTTCCTCAGCAGCAACACCTGTGTCTTCCTCACAGGTTCCCCGCAACACCTGTGTCTTCCTCAGCAGCAACACCTGTGTCTTCCTCAGCAGCAACACCTGTGTCTTCCTCAGCAGCAACACCTGTGCCTTCCTCAGCAGCAACACCTGTGCCTTCCTCAGCAAAAACACCTGTCTTCCTCAGCAGCAACACCTGGCTCTTCATATGCAGACACCAGCAATACATCTCTTCGTATGAGGGCACCGGCATCACCTGTTTTCGTCTGCAAGAAGCCGCAGTACCTGGTGTAACTAGTACCTGGTAGATACAAGGTACACCAGGCATTCTATCTGATGAAACCGAACACCATCCACGTAAAACAGAGTGAATACCATCCTCGCTGATTACTTTTCGCAATTGTTGAGGTTAGTATATTAATTCCGATCACTTTCATAATTACGAAGAAATGACACAAGTGCACAACATGTTTTAATTGTCACAATGTTTTCCTCTAGTCATTGACTTGGTAAAGTTGTCCATAAGAGAAATTTTATCTGCCTTTGTTACCACTTTCAAGGTTCTAATTGTTGCTTTGATACTATGGTACTCTCCGAGACGTCATGAATTATAAATGCTTTGTTCATCCCCACGCATGACGCCTTATCCGTACGATCCTTCGAGTCAACAGGGACTTATTCCAACATTAAATATTCCATCTTGGCACATTTTCCTCATGGAAGAACGCAGAGAAGAAAACTTGAAGAGGAAATTCGGTATGATGGATCAAGCTGAGGTAAGTCGGACAAAAGCCGCCCTAACTCCTGTTATTCCATCCTCACAAGTATTCCTGTGAAGGATTCAGAGAGCCACGAAAGTTTGCCAGGAGAAAAATTCAAGAGGTGTCGGTCTCACTACCTGGAGTAGCCAGCAGTTCTGAAATTACGCTGAAAATTTTGTTACAGTTTCCTGTCTCTTCATTAATGCTCAGGAGAACCCAGAGCGAAAAGGCAGACTCAGTGTGACATTACATTTTAGTCTGCTTAAATATACACACAAACAAACAAATAAATAAGTAAATATATATATGTCGTGCCGAATAAGTAAAATTTGAAATTTTGGCTTAAATAGCAACGCACTTCTTGCTGAATAGGGCAAGCGAAAATTTGTGAATGCAATAATTTCGCAAAAAATCATTCTGAATCTAACGAAAAAAAATATATTTCATTGTGTTTGTTTATTATTAAATTATTGTAAATTTATCTAAAATATATTTAGTTGGATTAGGCTAAATTAAATTGCGTTTATTATAATAAGGTTAGGTAAGTTTCCTAAGGTTCTTTTGGTACAAAATCATTAATTTTTATATTAACAAATAAAAAAAATATATCTCTAAATGTATAAAAGAAAATTTTAGAAAGGATTTAATTTTAAACGAGTTCTTGCTAATTGACCAGTTTTACCTATTCGGCACTACACACACACACACACACACACACACACACACACACACACACACACACACACACACACACACACATATAATATATATATATATATATATATATATATATATATATATATATATATATATATAGTATAATATACATATTAGTAGGTTGGTAGACAGCAACCACCCAGGGAAGTACTACCGTCCTGCCAAGTGAGTGTAAAACGAAAGCCTCTATTTATTTTACATGATGGTAGGATTGCTGGTGTCTTTTTTCTGTCTCATGAACATGCAAGATTTCAGGTACGTCTTGCTACTTCCACTTACACTTAGGTCACACTAAAGATACATGTACACGTTTATGTATACACACTCATCTGAGTTTTCTTTGATTTTATCTTAATAGTTCTTGTTCTTATTGCTTTTCCTTTCATATCCATGGGGTAATGGAATAAGAATCTTTCCTCCGTAAGCCATGCGTGTTGTAAAAGTCAACTAAAATGCCGGGAACAATGGGCTAGTAACCCCTTTTCCTGTATAGATTTACTAAAAAAGAAAAAGAAGAAAACCGTCAAAGTGGAATGTTATGAATGAAAAGAAGCTGGATGTCCTGGCTTTAAGTGAGACAAAGATGAAGGGGTTAGGAGAGTTTCAGTGGGGGGAAATAAATGGGATTAGTTCAGGGGTTTCAAATAGAATTAGAGCTAAAAAAAGAGTGGCAATAAAGTTGAATAATCAATTATGACAGGTAAAAAGGGAATATAAATGTATAAATTCAAGGATTATATTTAGTAAAATAAAGGTTGGATGTGAAAAGTGGGTTATAATAAGTGTTTATGCACCTGTAGAAGAGAGAAGTGTAGAGGAGAGAGAGAGATTTTGGGAAATGTTGAGTGAGTGTGTGGGGAGATTTGAACCAAGTGAGAGAGTAATTGTGGTTGAGGATCTTAATGCTAAAGTGGGTAAAAATGTTGTGGAGGGAGTAGTAGGTAAATTTGGGGTGCCAGGGGTAAATGTAAATGGGGAACCATTAATTGAGCTATGTGTAGAAAGAGGTTTGGTAATAAGTAATACATATTTTATGAAAAAGAGGATAAATAAATATACAATGTATGATATAGCACGTAAGGAAAGTAGTTTGTTGGATTATGTATTGGTGGATAAAAGATTGATGGGTAGGCTTCAGGATGTACATGTTTATAGAAGGGCAACGGATATATCGGATCATTATTTGCTTGTAACTACAGTTAGAGTAAAAGGTAGATGGGACAAAAAGAAAATGGCAACAGCAAGTAAGAGAGAGGTAAAAGTATATAAACTAAGGAAGGAGGAAGTTAGGGTGAGATATAAGCAACTATTGGCAGAAAGGTGGGCTAGTGCAAGTAGGAGTAGTGGGGGGGTTGAAGAGAGTTGGGATAGTTTTAAAAATGAAATATTAGAATGTGGGGCAGACGTTTGTGGCTATAGGAGGGTGGGTGCAGGAGGAAAGAGGAGTGAGTGGTGGAATGAAGAAGTAAAGGGTGTGATAAAAGAGAAAAAGGTAGCTTATGAGAGGTTTTTACAAAACAGAAGTGTTAATAGAAGAGCTGAGTATATGGAGAGTAAAATAAAGGTGAAGAGAGTGGTGAGAGATTGCAAAAGAAGAGCTGATGAAAGAATGGGAGAGGCTCTGTCAAGAAATTTTGCTGAAAACAAGAAAAATTTTTGGAGTGAGATAAACAAGGTAAGAAAGCCTAGAGAAAGAATGGATCTGTCAGTTAAAAACAGAGTAGGGGAGTTAGTAGATGGGGAGCTGGAGGTATTGGGTAGCTGGTGGGAATATTTTGAGGAACTTTTAAATGTCGATGAAAAAAGGGAGGCGGTAATTTCATGCACTGGCCAGGGAGGTATAACATCGTTTAGGAGCGAAGAAGAGCAGGATGTGAGTGTGGGAGAGGTGCGTGAGGCATTACGTAGAATGAAAGGGGGTAAAGCAGCTGGAACTGACGGGATAATGACAGAAATGTTAAAAGCAGGTGGGGATAGTGTTGGAGTGGTTGGTACTTCTGTTTAATAAATGTATGAAAAAGGGGAAGGTACCTAGGGATTGGCAGAGAGCATGTATAGTTCCTTTATATAAAGGGAAGGGGGATAAAAGAGATTGTAAGAATTATAGGGGAATAAGTTTACTGAATATACCAGTTAAAGTGTATGGCAGGGTTATTAATGAAAGAATTAGAGGTAAGACAGAGAGTAGGATTACAGATGAGCAAGGAGGCTTTAGAATATTTAGGGGATGTGTAGATCAAGTGTTTACATTGAAGCATATATGTGAACAGTATTTAGATAAAGGAAGGGAAGTTTTCATTGCATTTATGGATTTAGAAAAGGCATATGATAGTGGATAGGGGAGCAATGTGGCAAATGTTGCAAGTGTATGGAATAGGTAGTAAGTTACTAAATGCTGTAAAGAGCTTTTATGAGGATAGTGAGACTCAGGTTAGTGTGTGTAGGAGAGAGGGAGATTACTTCCCGGTAAAAGTAGGTCTTAGACAGGGATGTGTAATGTCACCATGGTTGTTTAATATACTTATAGATGGGGTTGTAAAAGAAGTAAATGCTAGGGTGTTGGGGATAGGGGTGGGATTAAATTATGGGGAATTAAATGCAAAATGGGAGTTGACACAGTTACTTTTTGCTGATGATACTGTGCTTATGGGAGATTCTAAAGAAAAGTTGCAAAGGTTAGTGGACGAGTTTGGGAAGGTGTGTAAAGGTAGAAAGTTGAAAGTGAACATAGATAAGAGTAAGGTGATGAGGGTACAAAATGATTTAAATAAAGAAAAATTGGATATCACATTGGAGAGAGGGATTATGGAAGAAGTGAATGTTTTCAGATATTTGGGAGTTGACTTGTCAGCGGATGGATTTATGAAGGATGAGGTTAACCATAGAACTGAAGAAGGAAAAAAGATGAGTGGTGCATTGAGGAATCTGTGGAGACAAAAAATATTATCCATGGAGGCAAAGAAGGGAATGTACGAAAGTATAGTGGTACCAACACTCTTATATGGGTGTGAAGCATGGGTTGCAAATGCTGCAGCGAGGAGGCGGCTGGAGGCAGTGGAGATGTCCTGTCTAAGGGCAATGTGTGGTGTAAATATTATGCAGAAAATTCGGAGTGTGGAAATTAGGAGGTGTGGAGCTACTAAAATTATTTGTCAGAGGGCTGAAGAGGGGTTGTTAAGGTGGTTTGGTCATTTACAGAGAATGGATCAAAGTAGATTGACTTAGAGAGCGTATAAATCTGTAGGGGAAGGACGGCGGGGTAGGAGTCGTCCTCGAAAAGGTTGGAGGGAGGGGTAAAGGAGGTTTTGTGGGCGAAGGGCTTGGACTTCCTGCAAGCATGTTAGATAGGAGTAAATGGAGACGAATGGTTTTTGGGACCTGACGAGCTGTTGGAGTGTGAGCAGGGTAATATTTTGTGAAGGGATTCAGGAAAACCAGTTAATTGATTTAGTTGGACTTAAGTCTTGGAAATGGGAAGTACAATGTCTGCACTTTAAAGGAGGGGGTCTGGAATAGTGACAGTTGGGAGGGACTATTTCTCAGTTGTCGTATCTGAGCGTCTCTGCAAAGACATTGATTATGTATGAGTGAGGTGAAAGTGTTGAATGATGAAAGTATTTTATTTTTGGGGATTTTCTTTCTTTGTGGGTCACCCTGCCTCGGTGGGAGTCGGCCGACTTATTGAATATATATATATATATATATATATATATATATATATATATATATATATATATATATATATATGCAATAAGATCATAGTAAACAGGTGATATCACAATATGCAGAACAACCACTGTGAAAAATAGCGAAATTCGAAGCGCTTTTGTGACTTCTCACATTATCAAGGAACTATAAAAATATTGGGTGGAATATAAGCAACACAGGAGTCACAATCATCGTCTACCCGTCCTCATCCCAACATGGCATTCTTCAGGTCACCATACGTCACTCACACCTCACTCAGGTCACCATGTGTCACTCACACCTCACTCTCCGCCTATATACAATGTCTTTCAACCTGTGTATGTTAGATGCCGGGTCACCATTTGGAGAAGACCCGGGCCGGGTGTACCGGCGAACATACAACAACAGTGTGTATGTTAGAAATGATCAAGGTCCCAGGACCGAAACGTTTTCTAATAAATGTCCTAGTGTTTGCTTATATGTTTTTCTAAATCAACTTGTCGATATTTATTACCAAGGTTTATACCATAAGATTCCTTTTCAAATATGTGATAAAGTTTATTACGGTCAAACTGGTAAAAGTCTTGAACTTAAGTTAAAACAACATAAATATAGCAATAGAAGTGGAAAAGATTCTAATGCTCTGTTTATTCGTGTGAGAGATTTCAAGCATCCACTTGATTTTAAAAAGGCTGAGAAAGTTATATCAAGCAAGTCCATGGTCGACAGGAATATAATAGAATAATTTTTCATAAAAAGTAGTTTTGAGAATAATATGAATATTTCTTTTGGTTTATATAAATTGGATTCATTTATAGTTAATAAAATTTGTGAAGAATTTAAGGTACATTAGACAAATTTTTGGGTAGAATACAAGTTTTGTTTCACGGGACACTGACTACCTACCTACATCATCATAAAAAGTCAGGTGTTGTTGTGGGGTGGCAGCGAGGTGTAGTCTCGTCCTTATATGCCTTATATATATATATATATATATATATATATATATATATATATATATATATATATATATATATATATATATTATGCATGCTTCCTTCAGAGGACCCTCTCATGTCTGCTCTTAAAAAAATGTATAAGGCCCACCTCCACAACATAAGGCTGAAATACTTCCTAACATTCCTCTGATTCATCTATGGTTTTTAACTTCAAATTATACCACCATGTACCTTTTTCTCGCTTCTCAAGCAATCAATCCTTGTCTATTCTTAAAATTCTTGCAAGTATTTTCTATGCTACTATAATGTCTACCCTTGTTCAGCTTTCCTTCAATATCAACAGCTTCATTTCCTTCAGCTTCTCCTCACAGCTTTAATTAACTCTGGGCCCAGTCTCAGTGCATATCGCTTCATCTCTCCAGTTTAACATGCTCTATAAGGTGTGAGTTCTATTTTGGTGCTGTGGACGTCAAGATGGGCCTGACATATGTTGCATAGAGGGCTTCATAAGTTATTCGGTTGATGTGTGCCTCCAGCAATATGCTTGGCACTATGCTCACAATGCTGGGGTTGAATTCAAGCATCTACGTATTTGATCATTCTTACAGTTTGTACAGGTCCATTTGTAGCCTTTCCTTGTTCTCAGTGGTTTTTATCCTCATTAGTTTTACATAGTGGGTAATCAGAGATACGTCTGACTCAGCCCCATCTGGTATGTTATTCACATTTCAGAAACAATACTGGTCCTAAAGCCGATCTTTGCAGACCCCCTATGTAGAACAGAGGTTGTATATGTGGATTTCACGACTGGATAGGTTAGTAGTCCTATTTCCGTTATGAAATTCAGTCCAGAACTTTCCGCCATATTCTGGCTCCTGAAATAATTTATACTCGCCTCTATTCTACACAGCTCTGGTCGTATCGAACCGGCTGTAGCATAGCTTTGGACCTTCAGTACGGATGTAGCATAGCTAGGCTCCCACAGAACCGCTAGGAACCTAGTTAGTACCAGCGACTATTGGTAACATCTCCACGAGATGATTGGTCATTCGTTAATTACCGTAATTCGCACACACACACACACACACACACAGACACTCAGACATACATTACGTTGCCACTAACAGACATACAGTCGACTAAATTTGGCGCCTCGCGACCTTTATGGTAACCAAGATGGCGGCAATTTGAATTTCGAGGTTACAAAGCCTCTAGGAAGGTCGCCGACATCTAGCGCCGTACCCAGAAGTACATAAAGTATCATAAGGAGTTACGAGGCTAAGTCTTATAAATTAAATATGTGTACAGAATTGTGGCACTTCTCCTTAGGCATCGTCCCCTCTTCCCTACATTCCCCAAATGGGGATGGGGGTATAACGGTTGGTTGGAAAATTCAAATGATATTTTCCACACCCTTCCTCCTCTCGTCACTCTTCCCTATTCTTACATCTCTTCCCGAATAATTATTCTTTGTTTCCTTCTGCTAAGGTTCTCTTTGATCCACCGGAGCACATTTCCTCTTATTCCCAGTCTGCACCAAAAGTTTTTGCCCTATTCTCTTTTGAGGTACTGTATCAAACGCCTTCTTGCAGTCCAAGAATATGCAAGATACCTATCCCTCTCTCTCCTGTCTCACTTCTGTCACTTTGTCTCACATCTCCAGCAGGTTAGTAAGAAAAGATTTGTCATCTGCAACCCCTTGCTGATTACTTCTTTCCAAGTGCTCAACCACTCGCCTTCTCATTATCCTCTTCATTTAAATCCTTACATAGCATGTCAATCATCTGTGTCTACCTAACCAGCTGGGGACCCGATTTACACTTTTTGTATATTGGAATCATACCTTCTTTGGTTCTACTATCCTCCAGTGTAGTTAGATTCAATTTCATTAGCCTCTCCTCAAACATTGTAGCGTACTTCTGCACTTTCTCCAGTTTCCTAACATGTTTCCTCAGGTGTGGGTTCCAATCTGGTGCTGCGTACTCCAAGATGGGTTTGTCAGTTGCTGTATAAAGTGCCCGGAAAGACACTGTGTGTGTACTCACCTATTTGTGGTTGCAGGGGTCGAATCATAGCTCCTGGCCCCGCCTCTTCACTGATTGCTACTAGGTCCTCTCTCTCCCTGCTCCATGTGCTTTATCAAACCTCGTCTTAAAACTATGTATGGTTCCTGCCTCCACTACGTCACTTTCTAGGCTATTCCACTTCCTGACAACTCTATGACTGAAGAAATACTTCCTAACATCCCTTTGACTCATAGGAGTCTTCAACTTCCAATTGTGACCCTTTGTTTCTGTGTCCCCTCTCTGGAACATCTTGTCTCTGTCCACCTTATCTATTCCTCGCATTATTTTATATGTCGTTATCATGTCTTCCCTAACCCTCCTGTCCTCTAGTGTCGTCAGGCCGATTTCCCTTAACCTTTCTTCGTAGGAACTATGCATCGCCCGGGAATCGAACCCGGGCCTCCCGCGTGGCAGGCGAGAATTCTACCACTGTGTGTGTGTGTGTGTGTACTCACCTAATTGTACTCGCCTAATTGTGGTTGCAGGGGTCGAGACTCAGCTCCTGGCCCCGCCTCTTCGCTGTCTGCTACTGGGTCTCTGCTCTCCCTGCTCCATGAGCTTTATCATACCTTGTCTTAAAACTATGTATGGTTCCTGCCTCCACTATATCTTTCTCTAGTCCATTCCACTTCCTGACTACTCTGTGGCTGAAGAAATGTTTCCTGACATCCCTTTGACTCATCTGAGTCTTCAGCTTCCAGTTGTGTCCCCTTGTTTCTGTGTTCCCTCTCTGAAACAACCTGTCACTATCTACCTTGTCAATTCCCCGCAGTATTTTGTATGTCGTTATCATGTCTCCTCTGACCCTTCTTTCCTCCAGTGTTGTTAGTCCTATTTCCCTCAACCTTTCTTCATAAGACAGACCCCTGAGTTGTGGAACTAACCTTGTCGCAAACCTTTGCACTTTCTCTAGTTTCTTGACGTGCTTGACCAGGTGTGGGTTCCAGACTGGTGCTGCATACTCTAGTATGGGCCTGACGTATACGGTATACAGTGTCTTGAACGATTCCTTGTTAAGGTAACGGAACGCTAATCTTAGGTTTGCCAGTCGCCCATATGCTGCCGCCGTTATCTGGTTAATGTGTGCTTCCGGAGACGTACTTGGTGTTATACTCACCCCAAGGTCTTTCTCCTTTGATGAGGTTTGTAGCCTTTGTCCACCTAGCCTGTACTCTGTCAGCGGTCTTCTTTGCCCTTCTCCGATCTTCATGACTTGGCATTTGGTGGGGTTAAATTCGAGAAGCCAGTTGCTAGACCAGATGTCAAGCTTGTCCAGGTCACTTTGAAGTCCTGCTTGGTCCTCATCCGATGTGTGTGTGTGTGTGTGTGTGTGTGTGTGTGCGTGCGTGCGTGTGTGCGTGCGCGCGCGTGTGTGTGTTGTGTGCGTATGTTTGTAAATCATGCCACCTTCTCTCAGACAGAGGACGCAAAGCGATAATTCCCTCAATAACAGATAAAACAGAAAAGATGAAGGTCACTTTCGAGGAGACGCCGACAAGGGATGAAGGAAACTCTGGTAATCCACTTTTGCAATACGTGAGTGTTGAGCCCTGACTGTTTTCGGATAATATTCCCTGTGCAACGTGACTTGACGCAGCGGGAGTTAAAGCGTTTGATTAAAGAAGTCTCTTTACACTTGTTCCTTTTCATGTTAATTTGATTGTATCCTGCTGCGTTACTCATTCCAAGAGCAATTTATCTCTTGATCTGGTAATAATCCGATTAAATTTACCTGATGTTCAAAGTTGGAAATTTTGTACCGAGGAGGACAAGGATTTTTTGTTTTGACGCAAATATAAGTGTCACCTAATTCACGGATATGAATTTATGATGTGACCTGAACACTCTCACACATCTTACGTGGCTCAGATTGTTGCCACTTGAGCAGATATTACTAGTTTTCCCATTCTGGGTAATATTCACGGGAAAGCACTAAGCTAGTATTACTCATACTGCACCTGTGGAAAGGGAGGTAATCAGGTTAGATTGGGAGAACGGGTTAGTAACTCCAATACTTTTTGATCAAGAGCCCTTTATCAGTTTTAAGAAACAGACCTCGAAGGAATTCATTATGGAATGTATTCTCCCATAAATCCATTCCAGCTACTGCAGTAAGAGTAACTGGAAAGGCTTCCGCGTTGTATCCCAAAATGAGACGAATGTGGTGAGTATAAACGAAGCCTCAACTGTTAGTCACAGATTTATATATTCATTGGAGGAGTCAACGCACATTTCTGTTAATCTATGACGTTTCTGTTCAACGTCAATATTTATGCTCATCGCCACTGCAAACAAACTAACCCCGCCCGTGGTATGGTTTGTTTGCAATCTTGTTACGATTTCGTGAGTCTAACGATGAAGTTCAGCGCCATCATTTATCTTCAATGCTATCTGTTCTATTCAACGCCAACGTTTCTCTTCATTGTCAACATTTCTGCTCACAGCTACCGTTTACCTTCAGTGCCAACGTTTTTCCTCATTACCCCTTTATTTCTCAATATCAATGTTTTTTCCTAGTGTGAATTAGAAAAACAAGTGCCAGAGTTACTTCTCAGTGCCAATGTTTCTTTTCAGTGCCAATGCTTCTTCTTAGTGCCAGTATTTTTCTGCAGTGCGAATTATAACAACAACTGCCAAAATTTATTTTCAGTGCCACTGTCTCTCCACAATGCCGACATTTTTCAGCATTAATATTTTTTCCCAGTATATCAATGTTTCTCCTCAGTACCAATGTTTCTCCGAGGTGCTCTTACAATTGGTTTCTCCAAAAGAAACCAATTGTAAGAAGCAGATAAGAAAGAGGGCAAAAAAAAAGTCACTAACGAAAATCACAAATCACATTGAAATATTTTAGCTGTTTAATTTTGTCATTTTTTTTTTCACCTTTCTTCTCTAAACGCTTAAAAAAAATATAGGAAAAATTCATATTTGATCTTATTGACAGGATAGCTGTAGTGACAGTACTGTCACTGTGACGGAGCAGTCAGGGACAGAACACTCTTATTTTAAGTGAGCGTCGAAGTTTATTGCAGTTGGGTGGAGTTTTGTCCGTCAGGAAACAGCAATGTCTTCCGACACCTTAAGTTGATATTATTACGTGTATCCTAATATGTTAATTCCAATTTGGTATCGAAACAATGATACCATTAAGTTTATCCCAAGATGTTTTTGTTACCTGTAATACAATTACAGGTATCCTAATAATGATAAAAATAAGGATAACCTGAGATAATACCATTAGGAGTACAAAGATCACTATATTTAATTACATTCATGGGGAGCCACTCAGACTTTAAGGCTCATACATCAATGGGGAAAATGAGATGTAATCACCAGCATCAAGGCTTCCCAGATTCAAGGGCTCCAGGAAAAGGGTAGGGCAAAATTTTCCCGTGGTCGGAAATGTTCAACGAATAAAATCGTCCTGAAATTATTCAGATAAATAATTATATTATTTACGTGTGGTGTAGCTTGCCCTAGATTTTAATCAGATTATTAAATGCAGTAAATTTTCTCATTTATAAATATGAATTTTTGAGACTAATACTTTATCAAATTAATTACATTTCCTTCAAATTTACAAATAAATAAAGAGAATTAATTAGTTAAGTTTTTTACAAGTTGAATTCTTAAACATTTCGTGAGGTAAAGACAGACAGACACACACACACACACACAGGAGCTGAGTCTCGACCCCTGCAACCACAATTAGGTGAGTACACAAACACACACACACACACACACACACACACACACACCCCGGTGGCCTAGTGGGTAAAGCTCTTGCTTCACGCACAGAGGGGCCGGGTTCAATTCCCGGTGGGGCAGAAACATTTCGAAGTGTTTCCTTACATACACATACACACACACAACAGGCCTAATTGACATGTGCCTAGGACAAAATGGTAACTAACTAACACACACACACACACACACACACACGCCCCGATGGCATGGTGGCTAGCGCTCTTGCTTTACGCACGGAGGGCCCGGGTTCAATTCCCGGCGGGGCCGAAACATTTCGAAGTGTTTCGTTACACACACACACACACATACATACAACAGGCCTAGTGTCTAATCGACATGTGCCTAGGACAAAATGGTAACTAACACACACACACACACACACACACATATATATATATATATATATATATATATATATATGTATGTATGTATGTCGTGCCGATTAGGTAAAACTTGTGATTTTGGCTTAAATAGCAACGCTCTTCTTGCCATATAAGACAAGTGAATATTTGTGTATGAAATAATTTCGCAAAAATCATTCTGAACCTAACGAAAAAAATATATTTCATTGTGTTTGTTTATTATTAAATTAATGTTAACGTATCTAAAATATATTTAGTTGGGTTAGGCTAAATTAAATTGCGCTTGTTGTAATAAGGTTAGGTAGGTTTTCAAAGTTTCTCTTGGTACAAAATTATAAATTTTTACATTAACATAAATGAAAAAATATCTATTTAAACGTATAAGAGAAAATTTTAGAAAGGACTTAATTTTAAATGAGTTCTTGCTAATTGACCAGTTTTACCTAATCGGCACGACATATGTATATAAATATATATATATATATATATATATATATATATATATATATATATATATATATATATATATAAGAAAAAATTTTGGAGTGAGATAAACAAGGTAAGAAAGCCTAGGGAATGTATGGATTTGTCAGTTAAAAACAAAGTAGGGAGTTAGTAGATGGGGAGCTGGAGGTATTGGGTAGATGACGGGAATATTTTGAGGAACTTTTAAATGTCGATGAAAAAAGGGAGGCGGTAATTTCATGTACTGGCCAGGGAGGTACAACATCGTTTAGGAGTGAAGAAGAGCAGGATGTGAGTGTGGGGAGGTGCGTGAGGCATTACGTAGAATGAAAGGGGGTAAAGCAGCTGGAATTGACGGAATCATGACAGAAATGTTAAAAGCAGGGGGATATAGTGCTGGAGTGGTTGGTATTTTTGTTTAATAAATGTATGAAAGAGGGGAAGGTACCTAGGGATTGGCAGAGAGCATGTATAGTTCCTTTATATAAAGGAAGGGGGATAAAGAGAGTGTAAAATTATAGGGGAATAAGTTTACTGAGTATACCAGGTAAAGTGTATGGCAGGGTTATTATTGAAAGAATTAGAGGTAAGACAGAGAGTAGGATTGCAGATGAGCAAGGAGGCTTTAGAGTGGGTAGGGATGTGTAGATCAAGTGTTTACAGTGAAGCATATATGTGAACAGTACTTAGATAAAGGTAGAGAAGTTTTTATTGCATTTATGGATTTAGAAAAGGCATATGATAGAGTGGATAGGGGAGCAATGTGGCAAATGTTGCAAGTGTATGGAATAGGTAGTAAGTTACTGAAGGCTGTAAAGAGTTTTTATGAGGATAGTGAGGCTCAGGTTAGGGTGTGTAGGAGAGGAGATTACTTCCCGGTAAAAGTAGGTCTTAGACAGGGATGTGTAATGTCACCATGGTTGTTTAATATATTTATAGATGGGGTTGTAAAATAAGTAAATGCTAGGGTGTTGGGGAGAGGGTGGGATTAAATTATGGAGAATTAAATGCAAAATGGGAGTTGACACAGTTACTTTTGCTGATGATACTGTGCTTATGGGAGATTCTAAAGAAAAGTTGCAAAGGTTAGTGGACGAGTTTGGGAGTGTGTGTAAAGGTAGAAAGTTAAAAGTAAACATAGATAAGAGTAAGGTGATGAGGGTATCAAACGATTTAAATAAAGAAAAATTGGATATCACATTGGAGAGAGGGATTATGGAAGAAGTAAATGTTTTCAGATATTTGGGAGTTGACGTGTCAGCGGATGGGTTTATGAAGGATGAGGTTAACCATAGAATTGATGAAGGAAAAAAGGTGAGTGGTGCATTGAGGTATCTGTGGAGACAAAAAACGTTATCCATGGAGGCAAAGAAGGGAATGTACGAAAGTATAGTGGTACCAACACTCTTATATGGGTGTGAAGCATGGGTTGCAAATGCTGCAGTGAGGAGGAGGCTGGAGGCAGTGGAGATGTCCTGTCTAAGGGCAATGTGTGGTGTAAATATTATGCAGAAAATTCGGAATGTGGAAATTAGGAGAAGGTGTGGAGTTACTAAAAGTATTTGTCAGAGGGCTGAAGAGGGGTTGTTGAGGTGGTTTGGTCATTTAGAGAGAATGGATCAAAGTAGAATGACTTGGAGAGCGTATAAATCTGTAGGGAAGGAAGGCGGGGTAGGGGTCGTCCTAGAAAAGGTTGGAGGGAAGGGTAAAGGAGGTTTTGTGGGCGAGGGGCTTGGACTTCCAGCAAGCATGTGTGAGCGTGTTAGATAGGAGTGAATGGAGACGAATGGTTTTGGGACATGACGATCTGTTGGAGTGTGAGCAGGGTAACATTTTGTGAAGGATTCAGGAAACCAGTTAATTGATTTAATTGGACTTGAGTCCTGAAATGGGAAGTACAATGCCTGCACTTTAAAGGAGGGGTCTGAGATAGTGACAGCTGGGAGGGACTTTTCTCAGCTGTCGTATCTGAGACTCCTCTGCAAAGACAGTGATTATGTATGAGTGTGGTGAAAGTGTTGAATGATGATGAAAGTATTTTCCTTTTGGGGATTTTCTTTTGGGTCACCCTGCCTCGGTGGGAGACGGCCGACTTGAAAAAAATATAAAAAAAATAAAAAAAATATATATATATATATATATATATATATATATATATATATATATATATATATATATATATATATATATATATATATATATATATATATATATATATAATGTCGTGCTGAATAGGTAAAACTTGCTGTTTTGGCTTAAAAATCAACGCTCTTCTTGCCGATTAAGACAAGCGAAAATTTATTTATGCAATAATTTCGCAAAAATCATTCTGAACCTAACGAAAAAAATATATTTCATTGTGATTGCTTATTATTAAATTTTGTAAACTTATCTAAAATATATTTAGTTGAATTAGGTTAAATTAAATTGCGCTTATAATAAGGTTAGGTTAGTTTTAAATTTTAAATTTATTTCCTTTCCTTCCCAAGCCCAACTGTTGCACCCGGCTAGCCATCAATCTGGATTTATGTTTTACCTTATTATTTATATGGAAGCGATAAAGTAAGGGTCATATTGAGCCTAGGAAATGATAGGTAATGAGGTTCGATGCGAGGGAGAAGAGGAAACTATAATTCCTTGAATTAAGAGATCTTCGCTAGCATTAAGTCGCCCTCTTTGAGCATCCTTTCCTGCTTGTCTGTTTACATAAGCCAATTTAAAGGCTAAAAGCTGATATCTTCCTTAAATTCTTTCCAAAAGTCAGCCATATCTAAGTTATTTTACCTACTTACCTCCATCAATTTTTCTCCCGTCCACTTTTGAAGATGCTACCCACAACAGTCGACTAACACCCAGGTGCCTATTTTCTGCTGTGTGAACAGAAACAGCAGGTAGTATAAGAACTGGTTCAGCCTGCATCTTTTCGGGTGTGATTCGAACGCTATACCACTGATTTACAGATCATCTTACCTATAGTAAGGTTAGGTAGATTTAGGGTCTAACCGCTGCTCATCAGTCATTAAGTCCGCAAATGACTGTTCCCTGACATCAAGAATAAGTTATTCCATAGAAAAGAGTTAAGGTAAACTTTCAGTGTATGTACTGTGTACGCTGTACACAGATATTTACACTTCTCTGTATAATAATTATCTGGGAGGTGACAGGACCAAGGAGGCTACCACAAGTGGCGTCTGGCTTGCTGCTTGTTGGCCGATGACTTCACTTGACGGTGAATGCACGAACGAACTTCGACCTCTGAGATAATCACCCTGTTGAGTCTCCCTCGTCTTACCTAACCAACAGGTAGAAGTGAGATAAGGATTAAGGCTGGTTTCATCTTTCTGTACCTTCCAGTGAGGTGTTTTGGTAAGTGAGACACATGTGTATACCATTATCATACTCTAGGTGTTTTGATGCTGATGAAGGGGGTTTTGATCCAAGGAACTGAAGCTACCCCTACCTTGCGTGGGTCAAGCCTGATTGTGTCCCATTTTTATGCACTTATTGGACACTATGATTATGGTAATATCATGTCCTTTTATGGCTCTCTAATCTGGGACATTACAGATCCAGCATGAATATTTTAATAAAATTTGCCGGCGTATTTTATACTCTGGACATATGTACTCCTTAGTTTTAGTAATGTGACACATTTTGGTGTTTTATATAATGTAAGTATTTAGAGACTTAGTTTTGCTGGTGTAACGTGCATTGCTATAACTGTATTTTGAAGAATAATCGTTTAGAATGTTTAATATGACCGTAAAGTATTTGCCTGTTTATTATAGTCTTTGTATTTTGTTCTGTGCATTTATTCTGTTTTGCTGTAATATTGTTGTACAAATATAAATGTTGTGAAAATAGGAGAGTGGCAAAAGCAAACACACACATCGAGAAGATAAAATAGAAGATATGAAGAGTACCACAGTCTACTGAAGAAGGCCTCAGTGAAGGGCCGAAATATGCTTTGGTCTTCCTATCTGATGTGTTTGAGAAGGAGAGAGAGAGAGTTATCAAAAGGAAGAAAGGTGATACGGCACTGCAGTTTTACAGATCGTTCCGTAAAATTTATATGAAAGAAAATAGTCATATGCGTAGATTAGTAATCCTAGTTTTTTAATTTACCAATCGCGTTGCCTCCATAAATAATCACATTGTACCTACATAAATTGTCACCACACGACATATATCCTTTCCCTCCATAATATTACGCCAGTCTCGACATGGCGTAATCTATGATACACTGCAATCATTCACGTTATATACCACCACTAATAACGTTGTGCCAGACCCCGCCATTAATAGCGAGCGCAAGTGCAATACTAATTTCATGGCGAATTAATTGCGACCCAGGGCGCTCAGCTCCTGTATTACACCTCCGGAGTCACAGGAGCAAGGGTTGAAGAACAGGGGAGAAACAGCTGGAGAACATTCAGAGTCACAGGAGCAATGGTTGGAGAACATTATCAACAACCACTAGATGAAGGGTTGAATAACATCACCCACTGCCACTAGAGGAAGGGTTGAATAACATTACCCACTGCCATTAGAGGAAGGGTTGAATAACATCACCCACTGCCACTACATGAAGGGTTGAATAACATTACCCACTGCCATTAGAGGAAGGGTTGAATAACATCACCCACTGCCACTACAGGAAGGGTTGAATAACATTACCCACCGCCACTACAGGAAGGGTTGAATAACATCACCCACCGCCACTACAGGAAGGGTTGAAGAACATCACCCACTGCTTCTAGAGGAAGGGTTGAAGAACATCACCCACTGCCACTACAGGATGGGTTGAAGAACATCACCCAATGCTACTAGAGGAAGGATTGAAGAACATTACTAACTGACACTAGAAGAAGAGTTGAAGAATATTACCCACAGCCACAAGAAGAACACCACTCATAATCATAGTCACAAGAGGTTAGAATGTATTGAACTGGGTTTTACTGGGATTAATTAGGTTAGATTGCTATGTGATTATTCATATTTGGCAAGAGGGAGGGCGATGAAGCTTTTTGAAGGAACTCGTCCCCAGGGATATACCCATTTCCCGGATGTACCCATCCCCCGTGATAAACCCATCTTCCTAGACGTACCCATCTCCAGACATGTTTCCATCCCGAGGGATTTACGTGCCCCGTCGGATATGAGGCGACTGATAAGACCATTCCAGTGATATGTAGTGTGCAGGCTACATATGTTGTACAGGCTGGAATATATCGTAAAAAATTCACGCTCTTCGTGGGTGTAAGACAAGTTCACATGAATGCACACTGCGTCATGACTACCCGGAATATAATATCACGAAGATGTTTTTTTTTTTAATTTTCGTATTACTTTGCTAGCAAAGGCAGGGAGGACAGCCAGCACCATTCAGCTCTGAGGCTACCCGCGGGGTGGATTACAAACTGGTGGTGGAAGTTAGGCGAAGCTGGGAGGGCTCATAACGATACAGGTAGCAGGTGTGGACAAGGAGTGAATAAGAAACTTTTGCTTCTCCGAGTTTCTTGCCTTACTCCTATATGAATGTTACGCCTCTTTCTTAAAGCGACTTTCTTGTCAACATCTTCCCTACGATCTTGAGAGAGAGAGAGAGAGAGAGAGAGAGAGAGAGAGAGGTGCGAGCTCACCTTCTGGACGGACGTTTTAAGCTGCTGCTGCTGCTGTTGCTGCTGCTGTGGAAGATTTTTATTCAGTAAGACACGTTAGAGATTATAAGTTATTCACTTCATGGGAAGGGGACAGAGGGGCCCCTTGATGCCAGTGAAGATTTTCTTTACCCAGATAATTGGAACTAGCCTCCTTTTCCTTGGATCAAATCTGATTTCCTCCCATTTCCCAGATGATGTATTATCCCGACGGGTTTAGAGCTTTCCCACTAAAACGATGATGATAAAAATAATAATAATAATAATAATAATGATTATTTTTATTATTATGATTGTTTCCATTTTGGAACAGGTGTCGGAGCTTTGGACTGGGTAAATTCTATGTATAAAGTGAACTTAGTCGTATTAAATTCCAATGTTGACCTTGCACCATCCACACAGACTTAGACCCTCTGAGTTCAGGTAGTGTGTGCATGCCTATGTCCTGTGATGACTTGGGTCTCGTGTTAGAAGCTACACACCTTCACACTAGCGTGGATTAAGACCATCGTATGATGTTTCCTTTATATGATTAGTTCAGTGATGGACTTGACTAGTTATCACATGTGGGTTCATTAATTTTCGGTAAAAAGACACAAGTGAAACTAATGCGACATTTTATTATGGCAACGTTTCGCTCTCCAGGAGCTTTAGTTGCACTTGTGTTCTTTTACCTAACTTATTGTCGGTAATACTACCAACATTATTATATCATTAATTTTGATTTGGGATATGGATCGATGAACTTGCAATCAAGTCTTAATTAATTTGTGTTCTGTATTTTGACTCTTGTTTCACATGCACGCAGTAAATATATTTGTAAATAATGTCTTTATTTAGCAAATATAGGTGCATTTTATGCTCCATATTTAATCAATCCAGTAGACTGGTGAATAGAAAATGAGTTCTTTGGTTTATGACCGTGATGTGGATGAAAATGGTTGTAACTATGACCATAATTTTTAAAGGGATGGACCGGTGAGCCAGCGGAAGGCTTCGGTCATATGACCGGAAGCTCCAACGGCGGGTCATCATATGACTAAGACCCGTCAGGAGACACTTGTCCTGTTTCCTAACGAACTTTACCTAACCTAACCCTGATGTGAACGGCTTCCCCTTCCTACCAGAAAAGCAGAGACGACCACGTTACACTGTGTGTAGGGAACACTGTGTAGGTCCCTCTTTACGCTTGCTGCTTCTCATCTAATTGTTCTTAAGTTTCTTTTTTCTTCCGTATGTTATCACCTGCCACTTTTTTCATCTGCCGCCACTTGCTGTATCTCACAGTGTTGATTGAGGCCTTCGAAAAGAGTGCCTTGTTGCTGGTAAAAGACTTTTGGTCCAAGAAAGTGGAACAACTCTTTCTTTTCCTGGATCATAACTGATTACCTTCGAAAGGGCTCAGCATTTTCCACATATAATAATAATAATAATAATACAACCTAATATATCCAAAACTCTTCCTGGGTATTATTGTCTACATTTCATAATAAACAAACTGGGTTCATGATTTATAATCATTCAGGCAGATCATCTATATAGATAACGGCAATACAACACACTGTTATTTTCCTCACATAGTCTTCCTGCGGGCTCTGCAGCTCTGCAAAGGTAAACCATTACTTGGTTGCTATATACTCATTAGCGGATATGTGTGCCTTTCGTTGCTGTACTGAGATGTGCGATCATTCATAATATCAATATACACGGTGTGCTGATTTCACTTCGGTGGGGGTTAATTTGAAGACCTACTTTTAAATGTCGGGTGAATAGCTTGAACACAAATATATTGCATTCATTTTTAATCGAGAAGAACTTGATTGAAAAACTTAAACCCTAGAGAATAATAATGTGAACTAATATTTACGAAAAGCGCTGTCAGCTGCTAAAAGCAGCTGACAGTGCTAGTCAGTGACATGTACAAGCAGTTTTCCTGGAGGTTTCTGCAAACCACAAAAGCATCTAGTTATTACAATGGAGACCATGAAAAAGTGTTACAATGGAGGACAAGTTATTGTAAAGATAGAAGACGTATAAGCTTGAACTGCTGTATGTACTTGAGGTTGAAATGGCTCCAGTTCCACCATTCCTTTATGATGAGTATGATCTCATTGCGAAAATTTTAAAATGACTGTTAATTGATATAAATGCATCAGCTTCAGAAGTCGGCAGTGGGCGGATAAGCCTACTATTTGTTGCAAATGTTCCTAGTAGCCGTGATAACGTCACATTCTTTAATGAAAGGCAAAGATTCTGCAGTGAATTTTATGAAAATGTACCAAAATCTACACCATAATTTGCTTAGAGAATATCCTGTGTTCAGGAAAAACATTTGTCTCTCTCTCTGGTAACAAGGATGCGGTTTCCATAAAACATTTGCGATACAAGTTATTCAACTCAGTCAACACAGAGTGTCATGTTTTCAGAGCACATCTGCAGTGCATTTTGTGGAAAGACTCCGGCAAAAACTGTCCTCCCCAGTTAATGTAACCATAAACAAGAATTAAAATCGTGTTTGCACTATAACTGACCAAAGCTATTGTTTGTAGATGTGCATTGAAAAATATATGCTCAAGATATTCATGCAGGTGCAGCGTAGCTGGACTAGCATGTACAGGAATATCATGCAGGAGTTCTGCAGATATGACCGTCTGTATGAATGGATCTGCAGAAGTTGAAAAAATATCTGAAGTTTTTGTTTGGGTTTTAAACATATTTTCAATGATAATTTGACACCCGGTTTCCTGTTTTAATGTGATTTTTTCTTGATGTTAAATACCCAAGTATAATATATCGTTTTTTCTTTATACGAAGCGAATGCCATATTTGCCCTCTCCTAAAGAGGATTAGAAGTACATTTATTGACCATATTAAACATAACAAGAACTAGATGTAAACATTGCTAAGTGGTAGTTTGTCACTGATGTTTATCTAGTTCATGGTAATAGCTCCAGTCACCGATGTTTGTCTAGTTAGTATCACTTATCATGCGTTGTGCATCGTAAGTGATACTAAAGGTCACCGATGTTTGTCCAGTGCATATTAAGTGATAACTCAAGTAACCAATGTTTGTCTAGTGTATGGTAAATGAAAGCCCATGTCACCATTGTTTGTCTAGTTCATGTTAAGTAATAGCTCAAGTCATTGATAAATCATGCAGTTGGAGATGTCATTTTGTTACTATCACTTTCTTTAATAAAGACATACAGGATATATATGTTAGACAATGTTAATGTGTAATACACTGCATTTTTAATTCTGACCTTTAATGTAGTCAAGGATCTAATATGAAAAACCAGGAAAGCCGAGATACGCTTTCCTAAGTTTACGCATATGTGAATTCCCTCCCTCACTCTCCTCCTAAATAATTCCTAAACGGAAAACAGAGCTAAGCAGTTTCCTAACATAAACATCCAAAGTGATGAGAAAAAGCGAAAAAATTTGGATCTCAGACATTCAAGGTTCATACCATCTGTCTCCCCACTATAAACAAGACTGGTCCAAGAAAATGGGAGATAGCTTCAACATCAATTAATCTTCCTTGAAGCAACAGGTTTCTGTCAGTAAGCTGAACACGACCGTCAGGCGACTAAATAATTCTGTTAATAACATGACCGAGTCGTCCCATCCAAGTTACAAGCTCTTGCTCGCCAGTTTTTTTTTTTTTTTTTTTTTTTTGGCAAGAAAAAATGTCAGACGGGCGGCGACTGATTTTCGGAATGAGAACGATGGACAGAAAACCAATTAATTGTTAGTTCTCGGATGAATAAAAAATATTTTCGTTATTTTGTGAATTTTATTTCATCAATATTTGTTGTTTTATTTTTTTTTATTTTTATATAAAGAACTAAAAATCTACAATGAATAATTTCGGCTGGAAATTATAATTATATTGATTAAAATTTCGGAATAATTTTTCAAGCCTCCAGAAAGACAAACAAAACATAAAAAATATCGTCATTTAGAAGTCCCGACACAATCTCATAAGAAATGTACATAAAAACAGATTTTCAAGCAAAAATGTCTCGCTCCAAAACAAAAAATATATACATAAACACCACCACCATTCAGATGAAATGAGTTACACTGACACCTAAGTGAACCCCTTCGAAAGTACTCCGGAGAGTCTATACAGTCTTAGTGAGTTACACTTGCACCTAGGTAAACACCTGCTTCGATAACGTAGTTTCAGTTTAATGTAAGTTACGAGTTGAGGAACGAGTCGATAGAACCTTCAGGTAAGGCTGTAGCAAAGGGGAATGTGAACTTTGGTTCATATTCCTGAATGCAGCCAGCATTCAGGAATATGGTAATGCAGGCTGCTTGGGACCAAAATGTCTAGCATAGCTGGGCGCCAAAGTATCGGACAAGTGTAGTATGGTGAGCAGAGTACTGCGTATCTTGTCCCAAGGTTCGTAGGTTCGAGTCTTCTTCGGTATGATATTAGTGTTTGTGAATATTACTTGAAACCATGTCAGTCTCCTGTATTATGTTCGAATCCTGCTGACTGTGAT
>WNWK01014809.1:0-49999 GCA_009830355.1 Cherax destructor
AGTGGTGTGGTGCTGGTGTTGGTGTGTCTGTGGGGTGCTGCCTACACGGCCATACACACTCCACAACGTGGTTAGTTCTTCTTTCTTTCTTAATAATAATATTTCAGTTATTTTTAGTTTAATAATTATGCATACCATGTCCATCCTGTGGGCGGTAGTCAAAGATTACAGAGGTACATAATGGGTCCAGGACTGGGCCGACAGTTTTGATTGCTGAACAAGATAGTGGTAATGAACTATTTACATGTTTACATTGGTTACAATCGTAATGAGATATGAACACGTAAGGAGGTCATTACCACTAACTTGTTCGCCTATCAAAACTTTGCGTCCTAGTTCCTGGACCAATTATGTACCTTTCGAAGGAGGGGCTTTGATGTTGCTAAAGGATTCTTGATCCAAGAAATTTCAGTTGCCCTCCATGGATCAGGCCTGATTATTTCCCTTGACCCTGACACTCCATGATCCCTACGGTTCTAGCACATGTTACCCCTGTGGTTTAGCGCTTCTATTTGATTATAATATAATAATAATCTAGCACATGTTCACAAGACCTGTGAGAGACACATGCCCCTCAGGAGGTTCCTTGATGCTGGTAAGGAACTCTTGATCTAGGGAATTGGATCAGTGCTCCAATTCCCTGATTTAAGTCTGAATGCCTTCCATCCCCCACAGATGGAAAGATAAACACATAAGCAGTATAATGATCTGAACCTATTGGCAATAGGTTCAGCTATGTTGTAGAAGCCGTTGTCTGTTGAAGTTGTTGGATACAATGTGATTCCAGGATTCTTCGGTATTGAGTGTTGTCTTCTCTGGCGATGAGTCTTGCGTTTTGTAGTTGATTAAATGGCTGTGTGAATTTCGACCCAAGAAATCCCTGTGTTCAACACCGAAATTCACACAACCATTTAATCAACTACAGAAACGCAAGACTCATCCAGAGAAACAACACTCAATACAGAAGAATCCTGGAATCATCACTTATTTGTATATCCAACAACTCAACCAGAACAACGGCTTCACAACATAGCCGAACCTATTGCCAAGAAACTGCTTCATCGCTATCCCACATAGAACTCAAGAATGGAACACTGCAGGTCCTTTAAGTTACCCGAGGTTTTAAACTATCACACTACTTTGAAGACTGTCACATGCAGCATTCTCCACCTGACTAAATCCTATAAATAACCTTGTTTCTTTTATCCAGGTAGATCTGTTTGTGACTTGATAAAGCCCACTGTGTGGGCGAAACGTTGCCAATAAAGGATCACATTATACTGCTTATGTGTTTATCTTTCCATTGTGTCGGTATTTTATACCATTTATTTCCCCCACAGATGCTTTATAATTCCTATGGGTTTAGCGCTCCCCGTAATAATTTTTTTTTCAAGGGCAGTCTCCCACTGAGGCAGGGTGACCCAAAAAGAAAGAAAATCCCCAAAAAGAAAATACTTTCATCATTCAACACTTTCACCTCACTCATACATGATCACTGTCTTTCCAGAGGCGCTCAGATACGACAGTTTAGAATAGTCCCTCCAAACTGTCACTATCCCAGACCCCTCCTTTAAAGTGCAGGCATTGTACTTCCCATTTCCAGGACTCAAGTCCGGCTAAATCTATAATAACCAGTTTCCGTTTCCCTGAATCCCTTCACTAAATATTACCCTGCTCACTCCAACAGCTCGTCAGGTCCCAAAAACCATTCGTCTCCATTCACTCCTATCTAACAAGCTCACACATGCTTGCTGGAAGTCCAACCCCCTCGCCCACAAAACCTCCTTTACCCCCTCCCTCCAACCTTTTCGAGGACGACCCCTACCCCTCCTTCCTTCCCCTACAGATTTATAAGCTCTCCAAGTCATTCTACTTTGATCCATTCTCTAAATGACCAAACCACCTCAACAACCCCGAATTTTCTGCATAATATTTACACCACACACATTGCCCTTAGACAGGACACCTCCACTGCCTCCAGCCACCTCCTCACTGCAGCATTTACAACCCAAGCTTCACACCCATATAAGAGTGTTGGTACCATTATACTTTCATACATTCCCATTTTTGCCTCCATAGATAACGTTTTTGTCTCCACAGATACCTCAATGCACCACTCACCTTTTTCCTTCATCAATTCTATGGTTAACCTCATCCTTCATACACCCATCCGCTGACAAGTCAACTCCCAAATATCTGAAAACATTCACTTCCATACTCCCTCTCTCCAATGTGATATCCAATTTTTCTTTATCTAAATCATTTGATACCCTCATCACCTTACTCTTATCTTTGTTCACTTTCAACTTTCTACCTTTACACACCAAACTCATCCACTAACCTTTGCAACTTTTCTTTAGAATCTTCCATAAGCACAGTATCATCAGCAAAAAGTAACTGTGTCAACTCCCATTTTGTTCTTGATTCCCCATAATTTAATCCCACCCTCTCCCCAACACCCTAGCATTTATTCTTTTACAACCCCATCTATAAATATGTTAAACAACCATGGTGACATCACACATCCCTGTCTAAGACCTACTTTTACTGGGAAGTAATCTCCCTCTCTCCTACACACCCTAACCTGAGCTTCACTATCCTCATAAAAACTCTTTACAGCATTCAGTAACTTACTACCTATTCCATACATTTGCAACATCTGCCACATTGCTAACCTATCCACTCTATCATATGATTTTTCTAAATTCATAAATGCAATGAAATGCAATAATAATAATCGTAATGTAGAGGGCACAGGATCTTGGGCAAGCAGATATCCACTGGCGAGGCGAGTGTGTCCAATCCTCATTCAATTGAGAATCATTTTAAAATAATCAGACATTTGGAATAAGCAGAGACAGACACCCACATGTTGCCAAACCCTGAATAACTCACAGGGTTTACTGTGTAAGGAATATGGAAACTGAATGGTGTTCTTGCTATTTTATATTCAGAGCTATGCCATCTTAGTCCTAGACTTGGTAGAGCAAGGGCACTGGTTCAGTCCCCTAGTTCTGCTTACACAATTTGTTATTTTTGTGATATAGGAGGGTCAGGTTAGGTAAGATTTGTCAGGAAACAGGACACGTTTCCTGACGTGGGTCTTAGTCATATGATGACCCGCAGCTGGAGCTTTTGGTCATCTGACCAAGGACTTCCACTGGCTTACCAGTCCACCCCTTTAAAAATTATGGTTATAATTTATAACCACATTTATATAGGGAGATTCTCATTTGTTTTAAGTTTGCCTTTGGAAACACACTAATTCATAATACTGTAGTGAACTTGGACTTTTCCAATATTGTTGAAAATCTTCTCTCTTGTAAAAGCACATGGAAGAAATCTGGAGGAGAATTCCTGGAGGATGCACTTGGGAATTGGCTGGCCCAGTTTGACACCTACACGTTCATGGTAAATCCTGGTGTTAACAGCAGTAGTGATCTGGAGAGTGAGGAAAATGTAGTCCCTGAAGCAGATACTGAAGAGACAACTGCTACGGAGGATGAGCAATCATCATTAGCACCCATCTCTGTCTCTCTGGATGAAAAAGGTCTTTTGAATCCTGACATTGACTACCAAGGTGAATTTTTTTAATAATTCATTTTTTAAAATAAAACATTATACATATTATCTAACTTAAAAATGTTAGTAGTATTTACTATAAGTGATTATCTTGCATAAATTATAGTATATATCTAGGTTTTGTGTGCAAGGGGCTTGGACATCCAGCAAGTGTGTGTGAATGTGTTAGATAAGATTGAGTGGAAGCAAATGATTTTGGGACCCAATGAGCTGTTAGATTGTGAGCAAGGTAACATTTTGTGAAGGGATTCAGGGAAACCAGTTATTCAGTCTTGAGTCGTGGAGGTGGGAAGTACAGTGCCTGCACTCTGCAGGAGGGCATCTGAACTGTAGTATCTAGGCACCTCTGGCACGACAGTGATAGAGTGACTGATAGTGAAAGTCTCTACCTTGGAAGAGACGGCCAGTGTTTTAAATATAAAATGTCATGGTGCATCCAGCCTGTCTTGGTGTTCTCACTCACATATAGTCTCTTTAATAAAAATATTGTTCAGTACTAAGAGAATTTTATTAGTTATGCTAATGTTGAGGGTAAGCTGAATTTAATTATGTGGTGTTTTAGTCATGTTTTATTGGGGGTTATATTCAAATTCAAATTCAAGTTTATTTCCACATGATACATTCTTTATATAGGAATGGGTGACACTTGAATGCATGCAGAAAGCTATGATTAATAGTTGTGAAGATACAAACTACTGAGTTTGTAACAATTGAATGTTCACATTTATTAGCAGTATAGAAGGTGATGGTCAGAAGTGTGTTTCAGGTTGATATCTGAACAGCAGCTGCTTGGATGTTTGTACTGGAATCTTTCATGAATATTTGAGTATGTCCCAGATATATAATAACTACTTTGAGGCACTTATCGTTATATGGATTTACTGTACTATTAAAATTCCCAGGCAAGCTTATAATTTGAATAGTATGAGTTGACCATATAAGTTATGGAATAAATAATTGATACAGTATTTTGAAATGATTGCCACAAGAATATAAATTAATGATTAATTCTGGAAGAAACTTCTTTAGCATGAATATAAAGAACAAGTGGAATTCTGGAGATGGAGAGGTACTGGATTCAAATATAAATATGAACCTAATGGTTGAAATGTGGGTCCCAGGAGCTATAGCTCGACCCTCACAAACACAGGTAAGTCTATATGGGAGGCATTACCACTGGTTTATTATAACCAAGATTCAGTACCCAGGAGCTGGCACTCGATATTCACAAATATAGGTAAGCATATATGGCAGTCATCACTGCTGGGTGATTAATGGTCAAGAGACAGGCCCAGGAGCTGGAGCTGACTCTTCATAAATGCAGATGAGTATAGTCATGTAAATACTCTACACTGTTTCTCCAATCATCCATCCATTCCCTTTGTTAATATTAATACATTAGCAGATGTCCATCTGCTATTAATTTCTTCTTGACTCTTCCTCACAGTGTTAGTGGAATCTCTGGTGGCAGAAGAAGGTTCAGTGTTCCTCACTCTCAGCAAGTATGCCAGCAAGTCTTCCTGTGGAGTGGGTGGATTTTCCAAAGGATCCACAATGAACATTACCAGGGGTCAGTGGGACATTGAACATCAAGTAAATAACCTTAATACGTCCATCATTGAATTTTCTGACTCGGAGGTATGTAACTGAAATCTTGTATGCATGTATAAAATGATATGTAAATAATTAAGGAAAAGAAAGCTAATTATAGGAAAGAATGAAAGAAATGTATAAGAGGAATATTTATAATTTGAATATAACAGGAATGCCAGCTACACATGCAATACTGTATATTATTATTATTATTATTATTGCTTATTGTTATTAAATAGCGCTCAGTGAACACCACAACACATTTTTAAGAAACAAACACTTGGAGTGGACTAATCATTGCCTATAGCTCACATTGTACTATAAGGAAATGAATGCTGCAGCAAAATCCTTTTATTTTTTACAGAGCACTTCCAGTTCCCCTAATCTTAGTTCTTGGGAAAAGATCAGTGATGATTTCTGGTGGGTGCAGGGACAGTTGGTGGGTGGTGGGGTGCTGGCTCTCACTTTCACACCTCCAGAGTGTGGCTGTCTCACTATGAGGTAAGTGAGTGTAATTAGGTTCACTCACCCACATACAGTTGACCTCGGTTAACGATATTTTTTCGTTCCAGAATGCTGTTCAAGTGCCATTACCAAACGAATTTATCCCCATAAGGAATAATGTAAAATAGACTAGTCCTTTTAGACCCCCAAAAATACACTTACAAAAGCATTTAAAAAAATAAACTTACATAAAAGGGCGAGTTTGAGGACAATAGTAAACCGAGGTACCACTGTATAAACTATTGCTATACAGGTGGTCCTTGATTTACAATGGGGCTATTCTCTATTGAACCCTTTGTAATATGAATATGATTTGATAAATAAGTAAATACTAAATAACTACTGTCACTTAATATGTAAATAAACAAATACAGTGGTACCTCGACTTACGATGGTCCCCAAACACACCCTTTTATGTAAGTTTATTTTTTTAAATGCTTTTGTAAGTGTACTTTTAGGGGTCTAAACAGACTAGTCTATTTTACATTATTTCTTAAGGAGATAAATTCGTTTGGTAATGGCACTTGAACAGCATTCTGGAATGAAAAAATATCGTAAGTCGAGGTACCACTGTAACTACTGTAACTAACTAAATACCAGTACAAAAAGTAAATAAATGATTACAAGTTTATCCTACTAATAATGTACATTACTGTACAGTACAAAAAAAAAGAAATTTTATAGTTTTATCACACCATCATAAGTCGAACCATCGTACAGTGAGGAGCATCTGTACTGTAATTGATACAAGCAAGTGGTTTAATAAGATGCATGAGCTAAAACTAGGATATAAATATACAGTGGACCCTCAGTTTTCGTCGATAATTCTTTCCAGAATGCAGTTCAAGTGCCGTTACTGAACGAATTTGTTCCCATAAGAACAAATGTAATTTAGATTAGTCGTTTCAGATCCCCAAAAATACACTTACAAAAGCACTTACAAAAATACACTTACATAATTGTTCGAGTTGGGAGCTGTATGAAAATCGAGGGTCCACTGTACATGTACGTATATGTATTAGAAAATATTTTTGTCTTCGGACCTTGATCACTTCGGTCCCAGAACCAAAATGTTTTGCTCATGTGAATTATTACACTACAGTGTTCATAAGCAGTCTTGGAAGGAAAATGTATACATGAGGTCTAAGTTTATTTAAGTTGCATTCCTATGATAAAAAGGTAATTGATTTTTAAGTGCTGTGTTCATTATTACATATTTAAATACAGATTGTTAAAGGTTGTAAAGAGTTTTTTATGAAGAGTGCAAGGTTCAAATTGAAAGGCATCAAGGAGAGAAAGAGAATATTATCCAGTAAAAGTGTGCCTTAGACAGGGATGTTTAATGTCACTGTGGTTATATATAAATGGCACCTGAAAGAAATGAATGGTAAAATGATGAAAAAAGGTGTGGGCCTGAAAGAAAAGGAATCTGATAGAAAGTGGGAGTTGTCATAATTATTCTTTGCTAGAAAAATGACAGGATGAATAATGAGAACCTTCAAAACCAGGGATGCCAAGCCCATGTTGATACTTTACAGATCGCTTATTCTATCTAGGCTGGAATATTGCTGCACACTAACTGCACCTTTCAAGGCGGGTGAAATTGCTGACCTTGAAAATGTGCAGAGAACCTTCACGGCACGCATAACTGCGATAAACCACCTCAATTACTGGGAACGCTTGAAGTTCTTAAACCTGTACTCTCTAGAACGCAGGCGGGAGAGATACATTATTATATACACGTGGAAAATTCTCCGGGAGAGAGGTTTTTTAGTACCAGGAAGGAAAAAAAGCTGGCAGGAAATGACAGAAATTGTACACCAACTGCAATCATTTCTGGAGTGGAATCACAGCCAATGGTCTCCACTCCAATACAACAGATACTAGTGCCAGGAAAAAAAGACCCCCCATACCACCAATCCAACTACATTCATCTTTGCTAATATACAGGGTCTAAAGCCAGCAACAAACAACAAGATACCTTACATTTGTGGACTGCTTACAGAGTCAAATGCTATGTTTGCGGCTTTCACAGAGACCCACATAAGAGATCACTTTGACAATGAAATATGGATCCCGGGCTACAACCTATACAGGTGTGACAGAGTGAACAGGCAAAAAGGGGGGGTTGGCCTGTATATCACAGAGTCACTTATATGTTCAGAACTACTAAATGCCTCAAATGATGTAGTTGAAGTATTAGCAATAAAGGTCGAGAATCAAAACCTGGTCATCATGGGTGTCTACAAGCCCCCGGATGCAACGTCCCAACATTTCCAGGAAGAGCTTCTGAAAATTGACCACTGTCTGGAAAATCTTCCAGCTCCTGCCCCCAACATCTTGCTACTGGGGGATTTCAACCTCAGGCACCTAAAATGGAGGAACATTGCAAACAATGTGGTAGCAGAGATAACACCAGGAGGCAGCTCAGATGAAAATTCACACATGCATGAACTTTTAAATCTCTGCACCAAGTTCACCTTTAACCAGCATATAGTAGAGCCCACAAGATTAGAGAATACGCTGGACCTCATCTTCACCAACAATGATGATCTGATACGAAATGTCATCATATCAAAAACAATATACTCAGATCACAACATAATAGAGGTCCAGACATGCATGGGGAGAGCCCCAGATCAACAAAATGTGATCAGCCGCGAGGGAGCCTTCTCCAAATTCAACTTCAATAACAAAAACATAAGGTGGGGCCAAGTAAACCAAGTCCTAAATGATATAAACTGGGAAGATTGCCTAAGCATCACGGATCCTAACCTATGTCTAGACCAAATTAACTCTGTGGCACTAGAGGTTTGCTCAAGGCAAATTCCCTTAAGGAAAAGGAGGAGAAGATGCAAACTAGAAAGAGAGAGGCGCTCCCTATACAGGCGAAGGCAAAGAATAACGGAGCGGCTGCAGGAGGCCAATATATCTGAAATACGTAGGGAGACACTAGTCAGAGAAATAGCAAACATCGAATTAAAACTAAAGGAATCCTACAGGAATCAAGAAACGCGGGAAGAACAAAAAGCTATAAATGAAATTGAAAGAAACCCAAAGTATTTCTTTTCTTATGCAAAATCAAAGTCGAGAACAACATCCAGTATTGGGCCCCTACTTAAACGGGATGGGTCCTACACAGATGACAGCAAGGAAATGAGTGAGTTACTTAAGTCCCAGTATGACTCAGTTTTTAGCGAGCTCGCTAACCAGACTGAAAATCGAAGACCTAAATGAATTTTTTATGAGAGTGCCACAGAACTTGACAGACGCATGCCTATCTGACATCACCACGACGCCAAATGACTTCGAAAAGGCAATAAATGACATGCCCATGCACTCCGCTCCAGGCCCAGACTCATGGAACTCCGTGTTCATCAAGAACTGCAAGAAGCCCCTATCACGTGCTTTTAACATCTTATGGAGAGGGAGCATGGACACTGGAGTCGTCCCGCAGTTACTAAAAACAACAGACATAGCCCCACTCCACAAAGGGGGCAGTAAAGCAATAGCAAAGAACTACAGACCAATAGCGCTAACGTCCCATATCATAAAAATCTTTGAAAGGGTTCTAAGAAGCAAGATCGCCACTCATCTTGATACTCATCAATTGCACAACCCAGGACAGCATGGGTTTAGAGCAGGCCGCTCCTGTCTGTCCCAACTACTGGACCACTACGACAAGGTCCTGGATGCTCTAGAAGATAAACAGAATGCAGATGTTATATACACAGATTTTGCAAAAGCCTTTGACAAGTGTGACCATGGTGTAATAGCACACAAAATGCGTGATAAAGGAATAACAGGAAAAGTTGGTAGATGGATCTATAATTTCCTAACATGTAGAACACAAAGAGTAGTAGTCAACAGAGTAAAGTCTGAGGCAGCTACTGTGAAAAGCTCTGTTCCACAAGGCACAATACTTGCTCCCATCCTGTTCCTCATCCTCATATCGGACATAGACAGGGATATAAGCCACAGTGCTGTGTCTTCCTTTGCAGATGACACCCGAATCTGTATGACAGTGTCCACCGTTGAAGACACTGCAAGACTCCAAGCAGACATAAACCAAATCTTTAAATGGGCTGCAGAAAACAATATGAAGTTCAATGATGAGAAATTTCAATTACTCAGATACGTAAAAAGTGAAGAAATTAAAATCTCTTCGGAGTACAAAACTAATTCAAACCCCACAATAGAGCGAAAAACTAATGTCAAAGACCTGGGAGTGATCATGTCAGAGGATCTCACCTTCAAGGACCATAACACTGTAGCAATTGCATCTGCTAGAAAAATGACAGGATGGATAATGAGAACCTTCAAAACCAGGGATGCCAAGCCCATGTTGACACTTTACAGATCGCTTGTTCTATCTAGGCTGGAATATTGCTGCACACTAACTGCACCTTTCAAGGCGGGTGAAATTGCTGACCTTGAAAATGTGCAGAGAACCTTCACGGCATGCATAACTGCGATAAACCACCTCAATTACTGGGAACGCTTGAAGTTCCTAAACCTGTACTCTCTAGAACGCAGGCGGGAGAGATACATTATTATATACACATGGAAAATTCTCGAGGGATTAGTACCAAACTTGCACACGAAAATCACTCCCTATGAAAGTAAAAGACTCGGCAGGCGATGTAACATCCCACCAATGAAGAGCAGGGGTGCCACTAGCATGTTGAGGGACAACACAATGAGTGTCAGGGGCCCAAGATTGTTCAACTGCCTCCCAGCATACATCAGGGGGATTACCAACAAACTCCTGGCTGTCTTCAAGCAGGCACTGGACAGGCACCTAAAGTCGGTACCTGACCAGCCAGGCTGTGGTTCGTACGTTGGACTGCGTGCGGCCAGCAGTAACAGCCTGGTTGATCAGGCTCTGGTCCAACATGAGGCCTGGTCACAGACCGGGCCGCAGGGACATTGACCCCTGGAATTCTTTCCAGGTAAACTCCAGGATGACACAGTGCTTTTGCGAGATTCTGAAGAGAAGTTGGCAAAGGTAGTGAAGACATTTGTGAAGGTGTGTAAATATGAAAAGAAACTAAAAGTGAACATATAAAAGAGGAAAGTGATGAGAGTATGAAAAGTTTGATTTTATTGTAATTTGATACAAGATAAAGCTCTGAAGAAAGTCTGATGATGCAAATGCATTGTAGGCAAACTGATCATTAGGCTTAATAAGTATATCTAGACTTAAAATAAAATTTAAGTTAGTACAGCTTGGGTAATTGATCACAATCTTAACCCTTTCAGGGTCCAAGGCCATTTTTGGAAGGGGTGCGCCAGTGTCCAAGAATTTAAAAAAAAAAAATTCTTATTTTTTCTTATGAAATGGTAGAGAATCTTTTTCTGAAGGTAATAAAACAAAAAGTACTAAATTTGATTGAAAATTGATGAAATTATGCTCTCGCAAATTTTGATGTGTCAGCAATATTTACGCATTGGCGATTTTGCCGACTTTGACTCCCATTTTAGGCCAATTACATTATTCCAGTCGACCAAATTCTTAGCTATTTTACTAGTATTTCTTCTATTCTATCGATTGAGCACAAGAAATCGCCCAGTCAACTGTTTCAACTACAAAATAAAGTGATTGGAAATTGGTAATTTAGCCAATTTAACTCAAAGTTCAAAATATTCCAATTTCAAAATAGGGTGCAGAATAAACAATGCAGGCATTCCTGGCACTAAACTAACATTTCCTCTGTTCATTAGTTACGTTTTCAGTCTTTACAAATGAATTCCATTTTTATTTTTTATTCACATAATGAATTTTTATTCAAACCAAAAAATGGAAGATTTACTGTTATGCAATATTGTAATAATTGTACAAATAATATCACAACATTTGTGAATGTATATTAGACCCACCAACTGGTGCGTATTAGACATGTGAGGTCATTTGTTTACTCTTGAACATAGGCAAAAATTTAACATTTCCGCTATTTTAAGCTCAGTTTCAAGCCATTTGCAGTATTAAAACCAATCAAAATCATATCTATATCTGTAATATATCTTCCATTCTATCAAACGAGACCAAAAAATTGCAAATACAACTATACAAAGTATACGAAAAAACACTGCAAAGTCGCTGTTTTAATCGAAAATTGCAGTTTCAGTTTTTTTTCTCTCATTATGCACTGTGTGCTGCAGGATTTGTTTTATGTGGTGCACACTTACCACATAGATGTATTCTCTCATATCTAGGCCCAAATTTGCCGCTCAAAGCTTATCTGAGTGAGCTGAGCTCATGACGTAGAACTACGGTTTGGACCCTGAACTCAAAACCGTAGAACTATGGCACGGACCCTGAAAGGGTTAAGTAGTGAAACAGGTTGCAAATGAAGAAGTGGTCATTTACAAATAAATTACTGTGAAAATACATACATCGGTTCAGTGACCTGCACATTATGGAATAGATGAATTGGGGTGTTAAAATCAAAACATGAGAATTTACAAAAAGTCAATGGATTTAACATTAAAGGAGGGACTGTCAGAGAAGAGTGTAGATAGAGTAAGGATGTCAGGGCAGTAAAGGAGTGTTTGCAAATGAAGACTGCATATTTTCTGATGACTGGGACAGTCATCAAAAGATGATTGACTGTCAGCACAGCCTACACTTCATACAGAGTAGTGCTAGGTTCTCTTAGGTATGAGTTTGGTGTGACCCAGACATAATCAGCTTTCAGAAATTATATTTTCTTGATGCTTTATCATTTTATCACCTTAACTGAGGTCATTTATGTCTACAGCACCTACTATGCCCTTCCTGTGGGGACCCTAACCCTGGTAGTGGGTCCTCAAATCTACCCCAAGGAGCTCCAAGCACTGGTCTGTGTTGACCCTTCTGCTAAGTATCAGGTAAGCAATAGAAGTTAATAATACTGTAGGTTGGTTCCTAGCTAGTTTGATGTTATTTGATTATGTACCCCATACTCATCCTGAGTGGTAATTGGAAAAAGATTACAAAAGCACATAATAGGACTGAACCTAAACATTTTGTTAGCTAAGCAAGTTGCTGCACTACTGAATTAATATATTTGCATATTTATTGATCACTTACAGGCTACAGTAATGCTCATTTGCAATATACTATGTAATTATTAAAGTTGTTAGATTTAAAGTAATGAGTATAAGTCATTAGTATAGTGATTGTGCTCACATAGTTGAGTTTACTGAGGTCAAGCACAGCTCCTGGTCCTTTCTTTTTTCAGCTTTGCAGAGTCCTATAATTTTTCTAGAATATTGGTACTGTACTACATTTGCAGTTGAGAGTATTGGTATATCCTTCTGTGGAATCTTAATTGATTATGGTATAGGAACCACCATCTAATGTACTTAGAGTAAGTGCAAAGTGATAATTTAATATGTTTTCTCCGTATAGGAGAATGATGAAGAGGAGGAAGATGAAGGACATGACATAGAGGAGAGTGAAGACTCAACTGAAGAAAATAATCAGGTAGTTCTCAACCAGGTTGTTGTTAACCATTTGTTAATTAGATCTCTTAAACAAACAGATAAGAGAGCCAGACAGAAATGGAAACATCTAGACATGATCTGCATGAACAATGAAGAACTAATCAAGGGTATAACAATCTCAAATTCATTATATGTACACAGACTACAAACTCATTGAAGTACAGTGGTACCTCTACTTACGAGCAGCTCCCAACTCGAACAGTTATGTAAGTGTATTTTTGTAGGTGCTTTTGTAAGTGTATTTTTGGGGGTCTGAAATGGATTAATTAATCTAATTTTCATTATTTCTTATGGGAAAAAATTCCTTCGGTATCGGCACTTGAATAGCCGTCTGGAACAAATTTTGCTTGTAACTCGAGGTACCACTGTACTATATAGAAGCATAGAAACACATGTAGAGATTCCAGGAAGGGCTGTTTAGAAAGTTTGACTTCAGTAACCAGATAATTGATTGGGACTAGATAAATGAACTTTCAGACACTCCCTGAGAAACAGCCTTGAACAGCCTAAACCACACCAGTGCATGGAAAAGCTAAATGCAGCTTACAGGGTCTGTATAAAATATGTTCTGTTGAGAAAGCCATAAAAAGAAATATGCTATTGAAAGAGAACTGAGAAGAATGTGAAAAAAAAAAAGTATAGAACTGCTTAAAAATGAGACTATATGACAATGAAGGAAAGATAGCTTACAATGAGAGATTAACGACACAGAACAGAAACTGAAACTTTCCTACCAGGTAGAAGAAGAGCATAAGGAACAAAAAGCTGTTTAAGAAATGGCAAAAAAGCTAAATATTTCTACACACGTAGAAAATCCAAGTTAAGAATTGGCCCACTCTTAACGGTAGATTCATTACTGATAACGAAAAAGAAATTAGGGAAATCTTAAAAGACCAACAACAGGAGAGTGGAAGATTAAGAAACTTTCTTTATTACCTCTGCCCACCCAACAAATATATCTGACACAAGCTCAGATCAAAAGGGGAGCGCTAAACCCGTAGGATTATACAGCGCATGTGGGGGGGGATGGAAGGTATTCAGGCTCAATTCAGGGAACTGGAGCACAGATCCAATTCCCTAGATCAAGAGCCCCTCGCCAGCTTCAAGGAACCTCCCTGGAGGTGGGAATAGAAAACATGCCCACAACCTCTGTAGTGCATCAGATCAACCATGTTATGGATATGTGGCCAGCTGGCCACCAACAACCAGGCAATCATAAAGAAGACCTAGCCCTTGGTGAGCTGCAGTAGGAAAACTCTCAAAATGGGTCACATGTAGATCATATTCATGGGGAAGCACTAAACTTATATGGGTCATACAGCACCTGGGAGATGGGAAGCGATCAGATTTAGTCAGAGAAAGGAGAGAGGGGTTACTCCTTTGATCAAAAATTCCTCATGAGCCTCAGGAATTTTCCTTGAAGGAAGGTAGTTATTAATAATTAAATTATTGTACATAAATTAACTTAACCTAACCTGACCTATTAATCAGTTTATTTTGTTTCCAGATGAAGCTCAGCGAATGTTTGAAAGTTATAACATTTCATAATCATTATTATAACTAAATGTAATACAGTAGATCATTGAATAACACATGATCTATTAACACTTTTTCACTTTAACACTGTTGAAGAATTGCAGCATATTTTCTCTGAACATGCTGCATTTATCGTATAACATGGAGTAAATTACTACTTTGCGGTAATACGTCAAGTGACTTACCTGGAGTATACCTGGAGAGAGTTCCAGGGGTCAACACCCCTGCGGCCCGGTCTGTGACCAGGCCTCATGTTGGATCAGAGCCTGATCAACCAGGCTGTTACTGCTGGCCGCACGCAGTCCAACGTACGAACCACAGCCTGGCTGGTCAGGTACCGACTTTAGGTGCCTGTCCAGTGCCTGCTTGAAGACAGCCAGTGTAAGTTCATGGCTATTTACCTCCAAGACTCTCAGTACTTTAAATGGTACAGTTAAAACCACCTTACTGGTTATTTGGAGGTTAAACCAGTAAGCATGGATGACATAGGAATAATTTATTGGCTGGAAGTCACATTTTACCTTGCATGCAAGGATCTCTTTTTTCTTGATAGTTCCCTTACTCACCCAGAACTCTTGGAGGATGTGCAATAAGCATGTTAAAGTCGTGTTTTTACCACCAGACACTACATCTTTAATACAACCACTGGATTGAGGAGCGTTAACACATTTAATAAAGTGAAACTACACACAGAAAGTGATGTGAAAACTTGCCATAGCAATGAATGATGAATCAGACCTTGTTCTGCCAGACCTCTGACATAAATTTAACATTGCAGATGACATCAACTATGTCAACATTTAATGCAGGCTGGGAAAAATTATGGCCTAGTGTGGGGAATACGTACTTTTACAGGCTTTCTCCCATTAAGAGTCTGGTCCAGGAAGTTGTTCAGCTGGCAAGGATATTACCAGGTGAGAACTGTGAAGATATGTAGCAAGATGTAAATGAACTGTTAAAACTTAATGTGGAAGACAGAAGTCTAGAGGAAATGTTGGCAGAGCTAATTGTCCAGATACAAAGGAGGCAGATAAGAAATGAGGATGAAGAAGAACTTGCAGAAAAACAGATAATTCAGCAACAGACAGTTACATAAGCAATTCCATATTACAGACTTTTTCAATGAAGACAACCCTGACAAATCAAGAAGCACTGTTCTGAAATGGGGTCTAGATTAGCTGATGATGCCTTATTATCAGCTGTATAAAGTGCTGCAGGATAAAACAGACCAGAGACACATTACAAAATACCTCAGTGTTCCAGTACAACCATTGGCATGAGTGCAAGACACTATGTCATTCACCTCAGTCAGTAGTGACCCACCACCTTCCACTTCAGCCCAGTAGGGGTGCACCCTCTTCACTCCTTTCAAAATCATCAACATACACCAGCAGCCAGAATTTAAGGTAAGAAATATATACATGTATACATATAACCTTTGTAGCTATAATTATATCATCAAATATAACACATTGCATCCACCTACAATTACATTATTATCATTGTCATTTGGAATTTCGAGACCTAAAAAAAATTGTTAGGCATTTTTTAGGTGGTGTGAGGAATGAACATAAACAACGCTATAACTAGAATAGATTGATGTACAGTATTAAGGACACACGCATGCAACTCAAACCATGATTTGAATTTTTACTGTTTATAATATTTTTGTTATTTGGCTGTAATAGTACAGTGGTACCTCGGTTAATGATATTTTTTCGTTCCAGAATGCTGTTCAAGTGCCATTACCAAACGAATTTATCCCCATAAGGAATAATGTAAAATAGACTAGTCCTTTTAGACCCCCAAAAATACACTTACAAAAGCATTTAAAAAAATAAACTTACATAAAAGGGCGAGTTTGGGGACCATCGTAAACCGAGGTACCACTGTATTTTAGTAATAGCAGCAGTAGTAGTAATAGTAGTAGCAGAGGTGTAGCTGTGGGAAGCAGGGAGAGTGGTTGCTTTCCCTGAGCATATTAAATGCTTTATTTGCCCTTTTTGGTTACTGTGGCATTCCCAATTATATATTGTGCTAATTTATATTTAAAATATATGGTTTTGTTTTCCTATAATGCTATATACAGAAGCACTTGGATAATGAGAGCTACAGAGCTATAATCTGTAGAAAGTTTTCATCTATAGAAAGTTGTGATGTCATACATCACAACATTTTTGAAATTGACTTAGTTTTACTACTACAAGAATACATACAGGCCTTTTTCATGGTTTTTAATGATAGAATTTTTAACTTTTAGTGGTCATTGCATTTTACAATTAAGAATGTTGATAAAAAATGCACATAAACCACAAAATGACAATTACTACCATAAAATAACCTATGTTTAAGGTAGTAAGTGGAGCCTTTTTATTGTAATAAGTGTTCACTTCTCATGATGTTAGAACTCTGCTATGCCACTGAACAGAAGTAGTAGTAGTTGCAGTAATATCAGTTATATATGCATAGCATGTTTTGTACCCCAGCTGAGATCATTCGAAGGTGCCCTTTCCCACCATCAACAGCACACCCCACTCCACCCAGAGCATAACCTCTGCAGAAATAAAACACTGAACACACTGTCTTTAAAGCATAGGACACCTTTTTTGTTTATTAATCTGAACATCAAGTAAGAACAGGTTGTCATGAAATAAAAACTACAAACAAATCATGGATAAATAACAACAGAATACTCATTAAAGATTTTGAAAATTTTGGCTTACCCTAAATTTTGCTCTGAGGGTCTAATTACCCTCAAATGTGGTTTTTACCTTAGTCAAAGCACTGGGGTTTGAGAAAAAACAAAAACAAAACATAGTACAGTGGTACCTCGACTTACGATATTTTTTCATTCCAGAATGCTGTTCAAGTGCCATTACCAAACGAATTTATCTCCTTAAGAAATGTTGTAAAATAGACTAGTCCTTTTAGACCCCCAAAATTACACTTACAAAAGCATTTAAAAAAATAAACTTACATAAAAGGGTGAGTTTGGGGACCATCGTAAGTCGAGGTACCACTGTATGTCACCCCTTGTTACCAGTTGGCACCCTAGGCTGCTACTTGTACCACATATACCACAGTATGTTTGTATAACAGTGGTGATGGTAACACTAACAATATTGCATTCTGATATTTAATAGCTTCACATATTTTAGGGACTTTACTAAAGGAAGATAATGTAGCAGATATTTGGAAAGTATGAAAAATCATGCCATTGTTTGAAAAAGAATTATAGAGGAGACCTTTCAAACTAGCCTTTTTTTGGTTTTTAACTAATAAGTATTGTCAAAAAAATGTATGCAACATCTAGAGGCCAAAAAACCTATTAAACAATTCATCTTCAGATCAGCACCATCCCATTCAGTACATCTATTGCAGGGTGGTTCAAAGGAGACACATTCACCATCATTCAATAGCTGTCTTACCAGAAATGAACAGATTGAAATGACAACAATTACTGTATACTATAGACCTTATGGAGGAGCAGACAGTATGTGTTTGAATTTCCAAGAAAAAAAGCCTGACCCTGTTAGTGAAGAGGGTCAGGGCCTGTAAGCAGGGTTCTTAAGGTGCCCTGCTTCAACCCATTCTGGGAAAAGAAAATATGTATTTATTTATTTTATTTAAAGTGGACAGTTGCAATAATTATTTTTTTTAACACACCAGTCCTCTCCCACTGGTGCAGGGTGACCCCCAAAATAAGAGGAAATGCATTCACTGTTATTTATTCAGTCAAGTGTCTTGCCAGAAGTGTTCAAATATTACAGTCTTCCAGACTGTAATATCCTTACCCCTCGGGAATAAAGACACTGCAAACACTGTATATTATGGACCTCAAGGACTCAAGTCCAGTTAACTGGTTTCCCTGAATCATTTCATAAATGTTACTTTACTCATACTCCAACAGTATGTTCACACTTCTGCATTTACAATCTTGTAGAAATTAGGGAGAGAAGTGCAGTCGAGCGAAGGCATGAATAATGTACTGGAATTTTAGTTATTCAAGAGTGGAGATACTGATAACTCTTAGGAGAAACCCAATGATTGCACTCTTGTGCTGCAAATATTATGGTGTAATGCATTCACACAACCCTGCTGGATGTTCAAGCCCCTAGTGCTCAAAACCTGCCAACCATTCCTGGGATGAACCTGTGTGGGTTATTGAGAACATGCTATTGACATATACATTCAAGCAAGGGTGTGAGCATATGATAATTCCAGAATAGCTTTGACACTAGATGGCTCTAAACCGAGTGTAGAATACTAGTATGTAGAGTGACCATATTTAGGGATGCACAATTGCATCCCACATTGCCTTGTGGAAAAAGAAAAAAAGAAAATTATCATTTGACTTATGACACTAAATATGTACTTTTCATTGACTTTACTCAGCTTATTAACCGTATGCTGCATAACTGTATGCTGCATATTTGGTGACTGATCTGGACCCCTCACCTCATCGAAGTTTATGTAATACACAGTGTATCACTGGGCTCGGTAGATATTGTTTTTCATCAGGATTAAGGTAATGAACACCTTCAAGGCTGAGGGACTGATCACTTCATCTTCTTTCCTTTCGTATGTAATATCTGTATTGAATTGAAAATCCACTGATTGGCAAAAAATCTTAAAAATAAAGATACCCAGGTGTTTTACATGTGTCTAATTCATCAACCTGTTAGTATTGTATATTATTATTGTAATGAGAGGTATTGTTCTTGCCTGGGTCAAAGGCCAACCCACAGTACACAGTACCATCGATCAACATGAGAAACAAATGAAGAACATTATTCTCTCTCTCAGAACCAGAATCCACTGCTCATCACTCCACCCTCAGAGTACCCATTGCAACAGATGGCAGCAGACTTGTTCTAGCTTGACTGCTCAGTGTATATGGCCTAAACAATAGGCTGAAGCAGGGCATTTCATCTACCTACTGGCACCTCATCTGCTGCCCTCATTCCAGAACTGATGAACTAGTTTACAAGGTGGTGTGTGTGCCATAAAATTTGGAAAGTTTTAAGGTTAAATATGATAAATTTAAAAACAAAAGGCAGTACATCATAAGCAAAAATATAATAACAGTTGTACTCTTACTCAAACTTACATTTATACTACATGCAAATGCCTATACAGTACGTTCCTTTACTAGATCATATAAATTCTTTAGTGCATATACATAATGACAGTTATTATTTACATCAAATAGGCCATTTTTTATTTAGGGTATCAGGTACAGTTATAACATTACATATTGCCTAATGAGTGTTGGGGTCTGCAGGTGGATGGGCAAGACATCTTAAGCAGCTGGGTGAGAGACAATGGAAATGAGGATGAAGATGTATGTATGCTTGGCCTTTAATTTTTCTAGTTTAAATCTGCAGGGTTTTACCAAAATAACTGAGAACCATATGCTGGTAAATTTATAAAGCATTATAGGAGAGAGTCTGTAATATAACATTTTATCAAAAAATAGAGGCAAAGGTGTAACTTGAGGAACATTAACATTTGAGTTAATAGTAATAATAGGTCATCAAACTATCATGTTTCCCTCTGGCCAAGATACAGTGGTACTAATCTGGCCCAATGATGTGTACATTACCTATAGCTCATTACCATTTTGTTTTTTTACCACAACAACTGTCTTCCACCAAGATAGGGTGACCCAAAAGAGGAAACACATTCACCATCATTCATTCAGTTACTGTCTTGTCAGAAATGTGCTGACATGACAATTCAGATTACCCTCTGACTGTTTCATCCCCACCTCTTTTTTCAGCACACAGGCACTGCTCTTCTTGTCTCTAGGACTTAGGTCTCGCTAACAACTTTCCCTGAATCCCTTCATGAGTGTTTCTTTGCTCACACCCCAGCAGCACATTCATTAAAAACTACCTGTCCCACTAGCCAGGCACATTCTTGGGGTATGCTGTCTCTTCCCCTACAACATTGGCATAAGGAGGCAGGCATTCCCTGGATGGAAACAAAAATACGCCTCAACCCTCCTGCCGGGTGCTAGGCACCACTGGACTTTTCACTACCTTAAGCCATGCTGAATTTCCCCCATCCCTGACTGAGCAAGTACAGTGGTACCTCGGGTTACGAGTTTAATTCGCTCCAGAAGGCTGTTCGAGTGCCGATACCGAACGAATTTGTTCCCATAAGGAATAATGTAAATTAGATTAATCCATTTCAGACCCCAAAAAATACACTTACAAAAGCACTTACAGAAATACGTACACTTACATAATTGTTCTAGTTGGAAGCTGCTCGTATGTTGAGGTACCACTGTATTCTTACTGGCTATCTATTTGAATATTCAAATCATTTATTATGGTTTCTTTGGTATACATTTCAAGTACAAAATACCAGAGATAATAAAGACTATAACTTACTTGTCAGATCTCACCTTGAATATACTGTACAGTTTTGCTTCTCACTTTATATACAAAATGAAGATAAACTGGAGAGAGTGCGGAGAAGAGCAACAGAACTCGTTCCTTCACTAATACACACTCAAAATTGTACTATTGTAAACTGTACTACTTATAATATTTTGCTACCTCTCTATTGTAAATTGTACCAATTGTAATATTTTTGCTACCTAGTAGTAGACGTAGTATATCCCTCATTCTTACTTCCCATATCCCCTTCTTCCTTCCTCCCTTTAAGAAACAAACCCCACGAAGAAAAACTCGGAGTGCATTATCTACTCTGTGATTCAACGATGAGAAATAATTTAAAAAAAACTAGGCATGAGGTGCAGTGCAAATGTGCATAATTTTTTTTGTTTATAAATCACTGGAATACACTGATCACTGATGTTGTAAGTGCAAAACATACTGCCCTCTAAGAACATGTTGAAGAAACAGCGTGTAAATCTTACTTGTCTAGTGTACTGGTACATGTGACACAATCTGGGGAATGGCTTTGGTCAAAGGAACACATGTTAGGTCACAAAAACATTGAGGATAATCAGATGGCCATGGACCACTTAGGGCATAGTAATAGTATAGTAGTATTTGAATAGATAGTAGTAATGGTTATGGTGATAGTAGTAGTAGGAGCAGTAGCAGTAGTATTATAGTTTTAGCTGTAAAAGAGAAATTTTATTTCCACCATTTTTATTAATTGACCACTACTTAGACACTGTTGATGTTATTATTGTCTATTTCACATTTCATCTGATCACATAAAATAGTGTATCTACTACATTATATTACTTGTAGAATCTCACCATATTGTGAAAGTAAAAAAAATGTGAAATAGTGAATTGTATCTTTAGTATTAATAGTTATCTTTTTTGTATTATCAGAGCATACCTGGCAGTGTGAGGATGGGAAGAAGGCAGAAAAATAGAAAGGCAAGGAAGGAGGCAAGACGCCTAGAGAGGAAGAGGAGGATGCAAGAGAACCGGCAAAGGATTCGGCAAGCTGGCAGGTACATATTTACACGTCCCATGAACTGTTTTTTATCTTTTAGAATAAAAATAATTTTTCATTGAAATGGGATAAGTTGACCTTTGATGAGAATTATTCACAAGAATTCTCACATATTGTTTTTGTAAACATTAATTACAGTTTTGAATTGGGAATTTTGCATCTTTCTCATTCTCACACTCACTCACGTGCACACATGATTTGGACACACCATTATTTATGTTCCTATAGACATGTTTGTATCCCTCACATGGTAATTTGTGTTCATATAAACCCGACTATCCCTCACATGGGATGCTGTAAACCCTAACTGTGGCTGAGTTCCTGGTGAGGTAGAATGCCCTAGTGAATTCTTTAATAGCTTTCGTGGCAAGGACTGCAAGGCTAATGTTACTTGTCAATGGTCCAAGTTAGGTAAGGTTTGTCAGGAAACAGGACAAGTGTTTCTTGACGAGGGTCTTAGATGATGACCCGCCATTGGAGCCTTTGGTCATCTGACCGAGGCCTTCTGCTGGCTTACCGGTCCACCCCTTTAAAAATTATGGTTATAGTGATAACCATTTTTTATATACGTACAATGGTCCAAGTCAGACCGAAATGTTATCATAAGCTTTCTTCTCCTTTGTGCGAGTTATTTGTGCATTGTTCCAGTCACGGTATTGTGCCTATATATTCTTCACACTATTGTTAGCCGTCTGGAGTGGAGGGGTAATGGAAGCTACTGTCTGTTTGATAAATTATGTATTTTTTAGCATTACAGAGTACAGTGGTACCCCGACTTACGATATTTTTTCATTCCAGAATGCTGTTCAAGTGCCATTACCAAACAAATTTATCTCCATAAGAAATGATGTAAAATAGACTAGTCCTTTTAGACCCCCAAAATTACACTTACAAAAGCATTTAAAAAAATCAACTTACATAAAAGGGTGTGTTTGGGGACCATCGTAAGTCGGGGTACCACTGTATTTCTGAATACTTATGTATAATGTTTCTAAATATGATCTGTCTAAATATAATCCACTGTGAGATAAATTAAAAGTTCAATTACTCAGACGTAAGGTTCGCCAGCAATTGAACCAGGAGAAACAAAGGAATAATCGACGGGTGAACCGCAGAAGAAACAGGTGAGACCCATTATAATAACTCATGGTACGTATAGTCTAGTGAAGATAATAATTTTAAAAGCAAACAGAAAAGAGCAAGATGACAAGAGTAATAAAAAGTTTAGGTAATGAAAGATTAGATATCAAATTAGAGAAGAGTATACAGGAAGGGTATGATTTAGATACTGTACACATTTAGATACTATACGCATATACATCCACTTGGAATTGAAGTATATGCAGATGGGGCTTTAAAAGGCAAGATGAATCGTAGAATGAGGGAAAAAAAATAGCTGGAATGTTGAAGAGTCTATAGAAAGAAGTTTATCATTGGATACAAAGAGGAATGTTCTGTAGTATAGTGGGGCCAATACTTGAGTGTTCACAAAAGGAGGTTTGATGTGCAATTATTCCATTCACTTTTAAGCATTAATTTTTAATGTAAATTAGGGATTTTAAATAACTTTGATATTACTGTTATATTTTACATTTAATCTGAGTTTATTTACTTTCCAATTAAATTTTTTCCTAAGACAAAATGGCCGACTTTCAAAGAATTCATGGAAAAAGCTCCGGAAGCATCGACAAAAAAAAAACTGGAAGCACCAGAATGGTAAGGCATTACAGTAGCTGAGTACACTATAATAGATTAATAAATGGGAAATACAGTGCTTGCATTCAGAATACTGGTCATCTCCAGAACTCAACTCCGTCTAACCAGTTTCCCTGAATACCTTCATAAATGCTACCTTGCTCATACTTACTATTATTATTATTTTTGTAGTCTTTCTTGGCTGTAGAAGACTCTGATGTGCACATGGTATATGAAAGTATGGACTATATAGTATTAGATAATTGAATATAATATTGCTGTTAATTATGATGCTTTCACAACACATTGTTGCAGAAACATCAGCACAAGCTGACAACAGCACTGCTCAACATGTGGATGGTGGTAACGGAGAACTAAACTCAACAAACCCCCAGGTAATAGTGTTTGAGGCTCACTAACTCATCATCATAAGAGAATACTCGGAAAATTAATACTTAAATTATTACAAATATGTTTTATGCTCACACTGGTATTACAGTGATATTATTCTTATATTAGTACCATATTTGATATGTTTTATGCTTATATTGGTGTAGGAGGGCCTCGCTTATACAGCAGGTTAAGTTCTGGGCCACTACTGTAAAGCAAAAATTGCCATACATAAAGTGAAACCTTTTTTTTTTACTTTCAGATGCATATATAAAAGCCTGATAACATGTTCATACTATCATATATTAAGTGAGCAATAGAATTAGGCTTAAAAAATGCATATACAGTACACACATTATTTCATATGTTAGTATTATAATAATATTTGTATACATACATATACATGTATTGTTATTACACTGATACTTTTATGCATATACAGTGGACCCTCGGTTTTCGTTGAAAATTCTTTCCAGAATGCTGTTTGAGTGCCGTTACCGAACGAATTTGTTCCCATAAGGACAAATGTAAATTAGTCATTTCAGACCCCCAAAAATACACTTACAAAAGCACTTATGAAAATACACTTACATAATTGTTCGAGTTTGGAGGTGAACGAAAACCGAGGGTCCACTGTATTGGTAATCCCTTCAATTCAGTAATTTACTTGGAAAGTGCTAAACTTATAGGGGTTATATAGTGCCTTTGGAATTGGAGATGATTAGGTTTGATCCAAGAAATGGGAGGATAGCTCTAATTTCGTAGATCAAGAGCACTTGACTAAGCATCAAGGCACCCGACAGGCCTTGAAGAATGCAGACATAATAGCTCCTTTGCATAAAGAAGGCAGTAGAACACTAGCCAAGAATTACAGACCAGTAGCCCTAACATCACACATCATGAAAAGTCTTTGAAAAGATGAGGAGATGCTAAATTACAACCTTCATGGAAAAGCATGATCAATACCAACATGGATTTAAGATGGGACGTTCATGTATGTCACTGTCCCCAAATTCAAAAAGCTGGGCATAATAACCACCGAATAAATCGTTCAGTCAATCAGTTCGTAAATCACGGAGAGATTCTGCATGCAAGGACTGGTCACCTTTTAATTATATATCTGTATCAACACAAGCAATAGCCACATTCCTATTCAGGGGATGCCTTGATTCTAGTGAAAGGCTCTTAATCCAAGAAAATGGAGCTACCCTACCCTCAAATAAAACCTGGTTACCTTAATTTTTCCCCAGGCACTATGTGAGCCCAAAAGGTTTAGTGCTTCTCCATGAATATGGGTTTAGTGTTTCCTCGTGAATATAATAATAATAATTCCCATCAATACTCTAATAATTATAATGTGATTAGAGGTGTGCCTATAATCATCATTGTTTTTTCATCATGTGGTGTATTGAAGCTAGAGCAAGACAGACTGATAGACATTCTCCTGGGAGCTGCTCCTAACAGCAGTGAGGTGGAAGACAGTCCTAGCAGTGTGGAAGACCCCTCGGCAGAGGAAAATAGAGTGCCAGCTGACGTGGAAGGAGAAAATCAAACATCTCGCAGAAAGAACAGGAGACAAAAGAAAATGAAACGCAGAGATAAAAGTAAGGCCTAAACTAATGCTCTGTTATTTCTTCCAACTTTTATAAATGGCTAATTTACTATTTATTGTTGCAGAATAGCTGAGATGGAAATTTATTTAAATGATGGCAGGGATAGAAGTGTGGGAATGCTACTATTAGTAGACAAAGCAGTGTTCACACCTAAAATGTCTTGCTTACACAATTTGTTAGTCACGAAATGTGAAATCTTTGTACCGATAGGCTTAAAGGACATATGAATTAATTGTTTTAATGAATTCTGAGAAAGGCTGAGTATCATGTAAAATATTTGCTTTTGCAGTATAGGGGAAGGTGTGAAAATGCTGCTAGGCTAATGCAGGATTACATCCACATAGAATCTTGACAGTTGTTTCAAAGACCAGGCTGTGATGGATATGTGGGTTACTGGGCCACCATCAGCAACAGCCTGGTTGACCAGGCAAAAACCAGATGAGCCTGGCCCATGGCCAAGCTCTGGGAGCAAAAAAACTCAGAACTCATCAAAGGTTCATGACATTTCACCTACATGAGGCTTTATCAAATTGATAAAAACCTCATGTAATTGAAGTGTTATACTAATAGAGGCCTCCATTGGTTGTATGTATCTCTTTACCATTTGTCACTTATGCCATACTTTAACTTCTTGATAATGGTTCAGGATGGGCCAAAACATTGTCTAAAGTTTCCTCTCTAGTGTATGTTAGTTGTGAAGTTTCACAGCCACATGATTGTGACTTATTCTATAGTGTAATCTTAGTATGTATCTGAGCATCTGAGATTTATTAAGATACAATATAAGTAAATTATTAAGTCACTTACTGTAATAAGGGTTCAAATCATTTAGTAATATTTTTGAGGTTATTGAGTATGAAGGGGTAATAGTGTTTATGGTAGTAATATTAGCATGTTAGTGTGATATTTTGGACACCTAGAATATGATGATGTTATACTATCTATCTCTTTATTTATCAATAAACGAACAATTAAGCACATATTTTTCAAGATAGTGACCGTAGGGCTCACAACATATTTGCATTTGGTTTGATCATCATCTATGTGTCTGCCAAACTGACAGAAGTACTTGTAACCAAGCCTAAGCCTGGCTACTACATCAGTCAGTCTCTTCACAGTGCAGGTTACTCTATAAACTTACTTATCTACATTCACATTACCACAGTGAGTGATAGATCTACTCAAGCTTCTAACTGCATTCCTATAACATTCGGTTTCATTATTTACTTCTCCTAAAATTATTCCTAATGCTAGAACCAGACACACCAAAGTTATAATCTACACTTTCCATCACAGTATTTTTTTTTTTTTTTTTGCTAGCTTATAAACTTTTATTTTTTTTATTATTTTTTTTTTCAACAAGTCGGCCGTCTCCCACCGAGGCAGGGTGACCCAAAAAGAAAGAAAACTCCCCAAAAAGAAAATACTTTAATCATCATTCAACACTTTCACCACACTCATACATAATCACTGTCTTTGCAGAGGCGCTCAGATACGACAGCTGAGAATAGTCCCTCCCAGCTGTCACTATCCCAGACCCCTCCTTTAAAGTGCAGGCATTGTACTTCCCATTTCTAGGACTCAAATCCAACTAAATCAATTAACTGGTTTCCCTGAATCCCTTCACAAAATGTTACCCTGCTCACACTCCAACAGATCGTCATGTCCCAAAAACCATTCGTCTCCATTCACTCCTATCTAACACGCTCACACATGCTTGCTGGAAGTCCAAGCCCCTCGCCCACAAAACCTCCTTTACCCCCTCCCTCCAACCTTTTCTAGGACGACCCCTACCCCGCCTTCCTTCCCCTACAGATTTATACGCTCTCCAATCCATTCTCTAAATGACCAAACCACCTCAACAACCCCTCTTCAGCCCTCTGACAAATACTTTTAGTAACTCCACACCTTCTCCTAATTTCCACATTCCGAATTTTCTGCATAATATTTACACCACACATTGCCCTTAGACAGGACATCTCCACTGCCTCCAGCCTCCTCCTCGCTGCAGCATTTGCAATCCATGCTTCACACCCATATAAGAGTGTTGGTACCACTATACTTTCGTACATTCCCTTCTTTGCCTCCATGGATAACGTTTTTTGTGTCCACAGATACCTCAACGCACCACTCACCTTTTTTCCTTCATCAATTCTATGGTTAAACTCATCCTTCATAAACCCATCCGCTGACACGTCAACTCCCAAATATCTGAAAACATTTACTTCTTCCATAATCCCTCTCTCCAATGTGATATCCAATTTTTCTTTATTTAAATCGTTTGATACCCTCATCACCTTACTCTTATCTATGTTCACTTTCAACTTTCTACCTTTACTCACTCTCCCAAACTCGTCCACTAACCTTTGCAACTTTTCTTTAGAATCTCCCATAAGCACAGTATCATCAGCAAAAAGTAACTGTGTCAACTCCCATTTTGCATTTAATTCCCCATAATTTAATCCCACCCCTCTCCCCAACACCCTAGCATTTACTTCTTTTACAACCCCATCTATAAATATATTAAACAACCATGGTGACATTACACATCCCTGTCTAAGACCTACTTTTACCTGGAAGTAATCTCCCTCTCTCCTACACACCCTAACCTGAGCCTCACTATCCTCATAAAAACTCTTTACAGCCTTCAGTAACTTACTACCTATTCCATACACTTGCAACATTTGCCACATTGCTCCCCTATCCACTCTGTCATATGCCTTTTCTAAATCCATAAATGCAATGAAAACTTCTCTACCTTTATCTAAATACTGTTCACATATATGCTTCACTGTAAACACTTGATCTACACATCCCCTACCCACTCTAAAGCCTCCTTGCTCATCTGCAATCCTACTCTCTGTCTTACCTCTAATTCTTTCAATAATAACCCTGCCATACACTTTACCAGGTATACTCAGTAAACTTATTCCCCTATAATTTTTACACTCTCTTTTATCCCCCTTCCCTTTATATAAAGGAACTATACATGCTCTCTGCCAATCCCTAGGTACCTTCCCCTCTTTCATACATTTATTAAACAAAAATACCAACCACTCCAGCACTATATAACCCCCTGCTTTTAACATTTCTGTCATGATCCCGTCAGTTCCAGCTGCTTTACCCCCTTTCATTCTACGTAATGCCTCACGCACCTCCCCCACACTCACATCCTGCTCTTCTTCACTCCTAAACGATGTTGTACCTCTCTGGCCAGTACATGAAATTACCGCCTCCTTTTTCATTGACATTTAAAAGTTCCTCAAAATATTCCCGCCATCTACCCAATACCTCCAGCTCCCCATCTACTAACTCCCCTACTCTGTTTTTAACTGACAAATCCATTCATTCCCTAGGCTTTCTTACCTTGTTTATCTCACTCTCTCCAATATTTTCTTGTTTTCAGCAAAATTTCTTGACAGAGCCTCTCCCATTCTTTCATCCGCTCTTCTTTTGCACTCTCTCACCACTCTCTTCACCTTTCTTTTACTCTCCATATACTCTGCTCTTCTATTAACACTTCTGTTTTGTAAAAACCTCTCATAAACTACCTTTTTCTCTTTTATCACACCCTTTACTTCTTCATTCCACCACTCACTCCTCTTTCCTCCTGCACCCACCCTCCTATAGCCACAAACTTCTGCCCCACATTCTAATACTGCATTTTTAAAACTATCCCAACTCTCTTCAACCCCCCCCACTACTCATACTTGCACTAGCCCACCTTTCTGCCAATAGTTGCTTATATCTCACCCTAACTTCCTCCTCCCTAAGTTTATACACTTTTACCTCTCTCATACTTGCTGTTGCCATTTTCTTTTTGTCCCATCTACCTTTTACTCTAACTGTAGCTACAACCAAATAATGATCCGATATATCCGTTGCCCACATAGACATGTCGGCGGATGGGTCTATGAAGGCTGAGGTGAATCATAGAATTGATGAGGGGAAAAGAGTGAGTGGAGCACTTCGGAGTCTGTGGAGACAAAGAACCTTGTCCATGGAAGTAAAGAGGGGAATGTATGAGAGTATAGTTATACCAACGCTCTTATATGGGTGTGAAGCATGGGTGATGAATGTTGCAACGAGGAGAAGGCTGGAGGCAGTGGAAATGTCATGTCTGAGGTCAATGTGTGGTGTGAATATAATGCAGAGAATTCGGAGTTTGGAAATTAGGAGGAGGTGCGGGATTACCAAAACGATTGTCCAGAGAGCTGAGGAGGGGTTGTTGAGGTGGTTTGGACATGTAGAGAGAATGGAACGAGACAGAGTGACTTCGAGTGTATAAATCTGTAGTGGAGGGAAGGTGGGGTAGGGGTCGGCCTAGGAAAGGGTGGAGGGAGGGTAAAGGAAGTTTTGTGTGCGAGGGGCTTGGACTTCCAGCAAGCATGTGTGAGCGTATTTGATAGGAGTGAATGGAGGCATATGGTTTTTAATACTTGACGTGCTGTTGGAGTGTGAGCAAAGTAACATTTATGAAGGGATTCAGGGAAACCGGCAAGCCGGACTTGAGTTCTGGAGATGGGAAGTACAGTGCCGGCACTCTGAAGGAGGAGTGTTAATGTTGCAGTTTTATAACTGTAGTGTAAAGCACCCTCTGGCAAGACAGTGATGGAGTGAATGATGATGAAAGTTTTTCTTTTTCGGGCCACCCTGCCTTGGTGGGAATCGGCCGATGTGTTAATAAATAAAAAAATAAAAAATATCCGTTGCCCCTCTATAAACATGTACATCCTGAAGCCTACCCATCAACCTTTTATCCACCAATACATAATCCAACAAACTACTTTCCTTACGTGCTATATCATACCTTGTATATTTATTTATCCTCTTTTTCATAAAATATGTATTACTTATTACCAAACCTCTTTCTACACATAGCTCAATTAATGGTTCCCCATTTACATTTACCCCTGGCACCCCAAATTTACCTACTACTCCCTCCACAACATTTTTACCCACTTTAGCATTAAGATCCCCAACCACATTCTTTCATCCGCTCTTCTTTTGCACTCTCTCACCACTCTCTTCACCTTTCTTTTACTCTCCATATACTCTGCTCTTCTATTAACACTTCTGTTTTGTAAAAACCTCTCATAAACTATCTTTTTCTCTTTTATCACACCCTTTACTTCTTCATTCCACCACTCACTCCTCTTTCCTCCTGCACCCACCATCCTATAGCCACAAACTTCTGCCCCACATTCTAATACTGCATTTTTAAAACTATCCCAACTCTCTTCAACCCCCCCACTACTCATACTTGCACTAGCCCACCTTTCTGCTAATAGTTGCTTATATCTCACCCTAACTTCCTCCTCCCTTAGTTTATACACTTTTACCTCTCTCTTACCTGCTGTTGCGATTTTCTTTTTGTCTCATCTACCTTTTACTCTAACTGTAGCTACAACCAAATAATGATCCGATATATCCGTTGCCCCTCTATAAACATGTACATCCTGAAGCCTACCCATCAACCTTTTATCCTCCAATACATAATCCAACAAACTACTTTCCTTACGTGCTATATCATACCTTGTATATTTATTTATCCTCTTTTTCATAAAATATGTATTACTTATTACCAAACCTCTTTCTACACATAGCTCAATTAATGGTTCCCCATTTACATTTACCCCTGGCACCCCAAATTTACCTACTACTCCCTCCACAACATTTTTACCCACTTTAGAATTAAGATCCCCAACCACATTCTTTCATCCGCTCTTCTTTTGCACTCTCTCACCACTCTTTTCACCTTTCTTTTACTCTCCATATACGTACTCTGCTCTTCTATTAACACTTCTGTTTTGTAAAAACCTCTCATAAACTACCTTTTTCTCTTTTATCACACCCTTTACTTCTTCATTCCACCACTCACTCCTCTTTCCTCCTGCACCCACCCTCCTATAGCCACAAACTTTTGCCCCACATTCTAATACTGCATTTTTAAAACTATCCCAACTCTCTTCAACCCCCCCATTACTCATACTTGCACTAGCCCACCTTTCTGCTAATAGTTGCTTATATATCACCCTAACTTCCTCCTCCCTTAGTTTATACACTTTTACCTCTCTCTTACTTGCTGTTGCCATTTTCTTTTTGTCCCATCTACCTTTTACTCTAACTTTAGCTACAACCAAATAATGATCCGATATATCCGTTGCCCCTCTATTAACATGTACATCCTGAAGCCTACCCATCAACCTTTTATCCACCAATACATAATCCAACAAACTACTTTCCTTACGTGCTATATCATACCTTGTATATTTATTTATCCTCTTTTTCATAAAATATGTATTACTTATTACCAAACCTCTTTCTACACATAGCTCAATTAATGGTTCCCCATTTACATTTACCCCTGGCACCCCAAATTTACCTACTACTCCCTCCACAACATTTTTACCCACTTTAGCATTAAGATCCCCAACCACAATTACTCTCTCACTTGGTTCAAAACTCCCCACACACTCACTCAACATTTCCCAAAATCTCTCTCTCTCCTCTACACTTCTCTCTTCTCCAGGTGCATAAACACTTACTATAACCCACTTTTCACATCCAACCTTTATTTTACTCCACATACTCCTTGAATTTATACATTTATATTCCCACTTTACCTGCCATAACTGATTATTCAACATTATTGCCACTCCTTCTTTAGCTCTAACTCTATTTGAAACCCCTGACTGTTTATTATGAAGCAATAATCCAGTGTATGGTGGAGTTCATACCATTTGTACATTAATTTCTTTTTCCATGATTTTTTTAGTATCTTTATCTGGCTTCCCCAGTGAGTATGTTGTTGAGTCAGTATGTGAGTGATGACATAATCTCAATAATAATCATAGTTCATCTTTAATCTGTATATTATTTTTGTTACAGAGAAGATTCATCATCCAGGGATAAAGTTTTGCTGCAAACAGGGAGTCAAGCACAAAAAATATCAAATTATACTCAATACCTCAGTAGAAGAGGGTGAGTAGGAAAAAATGTACTTCTGTTTTGTTAATTTTTTAGGGAAATCTAAAGTAACAGACACTTGCACTGATATACGGTAATTAGATGTGAATGAGGAATTATGTCATCCCTTTTATTTTAAGTCAGATTAGTTATTGATAATTTTATCAGGGACAGTTGAAGTTTATTTTTTATTTTTTTGGTGAGGGTGAGGGCATTTGCAGCAGACATTGTAACCATTCTTCAGAAATTGATCAAGATGTTTGTCATAAGAGGCGACTAAAATGCCAGGAATAAGGGGCTAGTAACCTCTTCTTCTATATAAATTTCTGAATGTAAAAAGAAAACTTTTTCTTTTTTTGGGGGGTTACCCTGCCTCGATGGGAAACAACCTATGAGTCTGGAGATGAACTAACATGACAACCAAATTAAGCAAACATGAGGTGGGAAAGATTATGATGTTTCTTGCAGATGCTTGCCTTGCCAACCTTTCTTCATACATTTGTTGTTGTATTGCAGTAATTAGAAATAAAATTGAATACGCATCTTGTATTTATTTTAGCAAGCTAAAAGTTGTTATTCTATATGCAGGAGATGTGCCCAGGACCTCATGCAACACTACCAGTGAAATCGTAACAACATTCGCCAATCATCAGTTTGCAATAGGAGAAGAGAGTTGCAAATCAACTTTTGTAACCTGTTGTTCCAAGTTCACAGCTGACATGTGGTAAGTGGTGTTCCAAGTTTGCAGCAGACATGTGGTAAGTGCTGTTCCAAGTTCACAGCAGACATGTGGTAAGTGCTGTTCCAAGTTTGCAGCAGACATGTGGTAAGTGCTGTTTCAAGTTTGCAGCAGACATTCAAAGTCAGTACAGTAATGGGTAAAAGTTGTATCTAAGCTTACAAGAAGCCACATTGAGTTTTTTCTTGAAATAAAACAACAAACAGTGTAAGAGTAAAAATGTACCTTTGAAAGTATATCAACAGCAAACTCATATAGAAATTTATGCTTGCCCTGATAGTGTTTCTATTTTAATAAACGACTTACAAGAGATTCCTAAAACTGTGAACATGTTTGTGAATGATGCAAAAATCCTATAAAACATAAGAAATATAAATTAGTATAAACCCTTGCAAGGAAACTTGGCTAAACTGAGTACTTGGAGTGATGAATGATGGAATTTGATGCAGATAAGTGCATGTGTCACAGGAGGGTCTCACAAATGGAATTTGACAGCCACTCATATGTCACACTTGCATTCTTAGAAAGCAATGACAATGTATTCCAACCTATGTAGCACAAGAATTATACATTTTAGTATAATAGTAGCTCTTCTCTAAGGTATAACATTTAAGATATTTTTTATTTTAACATGTTGCCCATTCCCACCGAGGCAGGGTGACCCAAAAAAGAAACACTTTCACCATCATTCACACTATCACTGTCTTGCCAGAGATGCACAAATATGACAGTTTAGATGTCTCTTCCAATGGCATATATCCCAAACCCCTCCTTTAGAGTGCAGGCACTGACTGCACTTCCAACCTCCAGGACTCCAGTCTGGCTAACCAGTTTCTCTGAATCCCTTCACAATATATTTCCTTGTTAAGCCTATGGGAGCACAATTCCCATGTTTAACAAAGTTTTACAATATTTTTGTTGCATTTTATCAGTTGTTTATTCTTCTTAATCTCATTCTATACATTCTTGTGCATTTCAGGAATGCTATTAAAAATAAAAAGCAAACACGCAAGATGCAACGAAAGGAGCGCCGGAAGGAGCGCCGTCATCAGCAGAAGCAGAAACGAAAAGAACAGCGGAAAGAGATGAGACGGCAACGCAAGGAAAAGAGGAGACAAAATCGTTTGCATAATGAGGAACCTGAAGTGGAGGAAGATGAGACAACAACCTTGAGTAGTAACAGTTTTCCAGCGACTTAAACAGTAGAATAAAAAAAGCAAATAAGGGAACTATTCCAATGGTACTGTATGTAGAGAAAATTGCTGAAGTAGGGTAAATATTTTTTGTTGGATAACATCCCTAGTTACTATTTTTCTCACATAATAAAGAAGGCATGTTGCCAGTTTGAGGCACAGTGCTGACAAGTGGTAATAAAGACAGTAATTGCAGTGAAGTTCCATGGTGGATTTTTTCTAGTACATAATATGGGGATATTTTCATTTTTGAACTAGTATTGGCACCCCTCTGGCAAGACAGTGATAGTGAAAGTGTTTTCTTCTGTTTTGGGTTGCTCTACCTCAGTGGGAGATGGCTGGTTTGTTAAAAAAAAAATATGCTTGAAAAAGCCCACCTGTGGGTGAAACATTGTACCATTCAAGGACTTCACTGAAGTTAGTATATCTTTATTACCGAAGAGTATATGTAATAACACTTGCAATCAAACGTAGGTTAATACACTGGGTTCATTCAAAATTATAAGCTTTCCAAGACAGTCTTCATTATATCCCTAACAAAAGGTAAATTTTTTTGGCATGTCAGTTCTTTATTTGAAATATAAAAAATATAACTACAGTAAAATACATTGAGAAAATAGCCTGCTTCAACACAGTTACACTTTATACATTCAAAAGTTTCTGGCAAGAAATACTTTATTATAGTAAGCTAGGATGTGTGAAAACTTATATGTATCTGAACACATTTTTGTAACCCTTGTGATAAAAATATATGATTATAAAATTAGTTTCATTTATCTGTTGAAAACCCTATTTACCAGTGTTCCTGTATCTTTATGGAAAAGTTTTGAAAAAAATTCTGGTTAGGTATTATAGGATTCAAGTTAAGTTTTTAACTACAGTATACGTACAAGTAATAGTTAGGGCAAAATTGTACAAATAAAATTTTGGTGAAAAGAATAATTTAGTAATGAGAAACATGCCAAAACAGCACTAATTTAGTAATGAGAAACAAGCAGAGATAGCACAAATTTAGTAATGAGAAACAAGCCAACACTACTAATTAAGTAATGAGAAACAAGCCAACAGCACTAATTTAGTAATGAGAAACAAGCCAACACAGTACTAATTTAGTAATAAGAAACAAGCCAACACAGCACTAATTTAGTAATTAAAAACAAGCCAACAGTACTAATTAAGTAATGACCAGGCCTCCCGGCGGATCAGGGCCTGATCAACCAGGCTGTTACTGCTGGCCTCACGTAGTCCAACATACGAACCACAGCCTGGCTTATCCGGCACCAACTTTAAGTAACTGTCCAGCTCCCTCTTGAAGGCAGCCAAGCATAAGGTAATTTCCCTTATGCTTGGTGGTAGGCTGTTGAACAGTTTTGGGCCCTGGACACTTATGGTGTTTTCTCGTAGTGTACCAACAGCGCCCCTACTTTTCATTGGGGGTATCTTACACCGCCTGCCCAGTCTTTTACTTTCGTAGTCAGTGATTTGTGTGTGAAAATTCGGGACCGTTCCTTCTAGGATTTTCCAAGTGTAGATTATGATATATCTCTCTCGCCTGCGTTCCAGCGAGTACAAGTCTAGAGTCTAGTGCTTCCAGGCGTTTCCAGTAGTTGAGGTGTTTGATAAGAACATAAGAAAGAAGGAACACTGCAGCAGGTCTACTGGCCCATGTGAGGCAGGTCCAAGTCTCCCACCAGCTTAAGCCAATGCCCCGACCCAGCCAGGTCAGGTTACATTCAGTGCAGTAAAGGTTCTCTGTACACTCCAGATCTGCAATTTCACCTGCTTTGAATGAAGATGTTAATGTACAAGGCAAGGGTAGAAACATTGGGCGTGTTTCCTTACCCCTATTGTCCCGTTCACCTAGCAAGCAACTAGATGCCTGAGTATTAGTCGATTGGTGTGGGTCGCATCCTGTGGGACAAAATTGAGAACCTCAGTGGAAATAAGAGTCCCTCGATGACGCACTGCCTTTCTTGGGTTATCCTGGGTGGCTAACCCTCCGGGGTTAAAAATCTGAACAAAATCTTATATTATCCAGAGTAATAATCCTTCGGAGTTAATAATCCGATTAAAGCCTTTTACGTCACACCTTGTCCAAAGTTAATTATGTTTTTACGTACTTTATATAATTTTTTTTTATAGTGGTTTTGAGGATACGTGTGGACACATAAAAAGTACATTATAAAGATGTAGATTTGGCCTAGGATAAACAAATAGACAAATGCTGATTATTTTATTGGGGTTTGACTCCAGGTACTTTCAACAACCAGATGCCACCACCTCCCTAAAAGGTAGCTATATATGCTTATTGTAACCAGGAGGCCTGGAGGCCCGGAATCAACAATAATTAGATTTATGAACGTGTAGTACTGTGTCAAACCAGATGTAGTTGACTTAAAATATTATTATTATTACTAATATTATTGGTATTTTATTTTTATTATATACAAGAGATTTTTAGATTTTTTTTTGCGGAATATTATCTGGGAGGGTTAGTAACTCAGGATAACCCAAGAAAGACAACAGTATAACTTCTGTCTATTAGTCAGGTGGATAAGTAAGACACATGTGCAACAGTTGGGTATCTTTATTCCGAAACGTTCCGCCCACACTCTAGCCTACTGTGTAGGCGAAATGTTTCGAAATAGATACCTAATTGATAAACATGTGTCTTGCTTATCAACTTGTCTGTATTGTATACCGTTATAATATTCACTGTTAGTCAGGTACATATATGAGTGGGTGTGGGTGAATGAGTTGGACTGGCCCCATGCTAGGCAATTGGCTAATTCCTGAGTAGAAAAAGACGGTATTCGCATTAGTAAACTCAGAGGGGTTATCATATCTTACTTTTTTTTCAAGTTGACAAAGCAAATTTATTGTAACTGACTCACATGCTTGTTGCCATGTGAACAAGAGCAACAGGTATAATATCTTTATCCGGCCGGGGATGGAACCTGACTGGTTGGAAGGAACCGATGGGACCTGAAGGACCATTCACCGGTCGTCATACAAATAATTACACCGTATTGTATACCATTCTTGTACAAATAATTACACATATTGGGCACAAGATATGTGCGTCTCCTAACACCTACTGCTGCTGTCCCTTGTACACCAGCTGCCTCATTACCTAGGTTTTAGTATCCTTACTCCTACTGCCCTTGGTGAATATCAAAATGGTATACAATACCGACAGGTTGGTAGGTAAGACACATAGGCAACAGTTAGGCAACTTTATTCCGAAACGTTTCGCCTACACAGAAGAATAGGCGAAACTTTTTTTTTTTTTTTTTTCAACAAGTCGGCCGTCTCCCACCGAGGCAGGGTGACCCAAAAAGAAAGAAAATCCCCAAAAAGAAAATACTTTCATCATCATTCAACACTTTCACCACACATACATAATCACTGTCTTTGCAGAGGAGCTCAGATACGACAGCTGAGAATTGTCCCTCCCAGCTGTCACTATCCCAGACCCCTCCTTTAAAGTGCAGGCATTGTACTTCCCATTTCCAGGACTCAAGTCCAACTAAATCAATTAACTGGTTTCCCTGAATCCCTTCACAAAATGTTACCCTGCTCACACTCCAACAGATCGTCATGTCCCAAAAACCATTCGTCTCCATTCACTCCTATCTAACACGCTCACACATGCTTGCTGGAAGTCCAAGCCCCTCGCCCACAATACCTCTACCCCTTCCCTCCAACCTTTTCTAGGACGACCCCTACCCCGCCTTCCTTCCCTACAGATTTATACGCTCTCCAAGTCATTCTACTTTGATCCATTCTCTCTAAATGACCAAACCACCTCAACAACCCCTCTTCAGCCCTCTGACAAATACTTTTAGTAACTCCACACCTCCTAATTTCTACATTCCGAATTTTCTGCATAATATTTACACCACACATTGCCCTTAGACAGGACATCTCCACTGCCTCCAGCCTCCTCCTCGCTGCAGCATTTGCAACCCATGCTTCACACCCATATAAAAGTGTTGGTACCACTATACTTTCGTACATTCCCTTCTTTGCCTCCATGGATAACGTTTTTTGTCTCCACAGATACCTCAACGCACCACTCACCTTTTTTCCTTCATCAATTCTATGGTTAACCTCATCCTTCATAAACCCATCCGCTGACACGTCAACTCCCAAATATCTGAAAACATTTACTTCTTCCATAATCCCTCTCTCCAATGTGATATCCAATTTTTCTTTATTTAAATCGTTTGATACCCTCATCACCTTACTCTTATCTATGTTCACTTTTAACTTTCTACCTTACACACTCTCCCAAACTCATCCACTAACCTTTGCAACTTTTCTTTAGAATCTCCCATAAGCACAGTATCATCAGCAAAAAGTAACTGTGTCAACTCCCATTTGCATTTAATTCTCCATAATTTAATCCCACCCCTCTCCCCAACACCCTAGCATTTACTTCTTTTACAACCCCATCTATAAATATATTAAACAACCATGGTGACATTACACATCCCTGTCTAAGACCTACTTTTACCTGGAAGTAATCTCCCTCTCTCCTACACACCCTAACCTGAGCCTCACTATCCTCATAAAAACTCTTTACAGCCTTCAGTAACTTACTACCTATTCCATACACTTGCAACATTTGCCACATTGCTCCCCTATCCACTCTATCATATGCCTTTTCTAAATCCATAAATGCAATAAAATCTTCTCTACCTTTATCTAAATACTGTTCACATATATGCTTCACTGTAAACACTTGATGTACACATCCCCTACCCACTCTAAAGCCTCCTTGCTCATCTGTAATCCTACTCTCTGTCTTACCTCTAATTCTTTCAATAATAACCCTGCCATACACTTTACCTGGTATACTCAGTAAACTTATTCCCCTATAATTTTTACACTCTCTTTTATCCCCTTCCTTTATATAAAGGAACTATACATGCTCTCTGCCAATCCCTAGGTACCTTCCCCTCTTTCATACATTTATTAAACAAAAATACCAACCACTCCAGCACTATATCCCCCCCTGCTTTTAACATTTCTGTCATGATTCCGTCAATTCCAGCTGCTTTACCCCCTTTCATTCTACGTAATGCCTCACGCACCTCCCCCACACTCACATCCTGCTCTTCTTCACTCCTAAACGATGTTGTACCTCCCTGGCCAGTACATGAAATTACCGCCTCCCTTTTTTCATCGACATTTAAAAGTTCCTCAAAATATTCCCGCCATCTACCCAATACCTCCAGCTCCCCATCTACTAACTCCCCTACTCTGTTTTTAACTAACAAATCCATTCGTTTCTCTAGGCTTTCTTACCTTGTTTATCTCACTCCAAATTTTTTTCTTGTTTTCAGCAAAATTTCTTGACAGAGCCTCTCCCATTCTTTCATCCGCTCTTCTTTTGCACTCTCTCACCATTTTCTTCACCTTTCTTTTACTCTCCATATACTCTGCTCTTCTATTAACACTTCTGTTTTGTAAAAACCTCTCATAAGCTACCTTTTTCTCTTTTATCACACCTTTTACTTCTTCATTCGACCACTCACTCCTCTTTCCTCCTGCACCCACCCTCCTATAGCCACAAACGTCTGCCCCACATTCTAATACTGCATTTTTAAAACTATCCCAACTCTCTTCAACCCCCCCACTACTCATACTTGCACTAGCCCACCTTTCTGCCAATAGTTGCTTATATCTCACCCTAACTTCCTCCTCCCTTAGTTTATACACTTTTACCTCTCTCTTACTTGCTGTTGCCATTTTCTTTTTGTCCCATCTACCTTTTACTATAACTGTAGCTACAACCAAATAATGATCTGATATATCTGTTGCTCCTCTATAAACATGTACATCCTGAAGCCTACCCATCAACCTTTTATCCACCAATACATAATCCAACAAACTACTTTCCTTACGTGCTATATCATACCTTGTATATTTATTTATCCTCTTTTTCATAAAATATGTATTACTTATTACCAAACCTCTTTCTACACATAGCTCAATTAATGGTTTCCCATTTACATTTACCCCTGGCACCCCAAATTTACCTACTACTCTCTCCACAACATTTTTACCCATTTTAGCATTAAGATCCCCAACCACAATTACTCTCTCACTTGGTTCAAAACTCCCCACGCACTCACTCAACATTTCCTAAAATCTCTCTCTCTCCTCTACACTTCTCTCTTCTCCAGGTGCATAAACACTTACTATAACCCACTTTTCACATCCAACCTTTATTTTACTCCACATAATCCTTGAATTTATACATTTATATTCCTTCTTTACCTGCCATAACTGATTATTCAACATTATTGCCACTCCTTCTTTAGCTCTAACTCTATTTGAAACCCCTGACCTAATCCCATTTATTTCTCCCCACTGAAACTCTCCTACCCCCTTCAGCTTTGTCTCACTTAAAGCCAGGACATCCAGCTTCTTTTCATTCATAACATCTACAATTATATCTTTCTTATAGGCGAAACGTTTCGGAATAAAGCTGCCTGTGTCTTACCTAAGTTCATAAATGAGGATCTATAACTAGTGGCATTCCACAGGGATCACTTTTAGGCCCATTGTTGTTTATAATATATATTAATGATCTTGAGGAAATTACTAGTGATATGAGCAAATTCGCTGATGACACGAATATAGGTAGGATAATTGATTGAAACACATGTCAATGAACTTCACTTCGTGGTCAGAAAAGTGGCAGATGCAGTTCAATGTAGATAAATGCAAAGTTCTGAAGCTTGGGAAGATCTATACCCTAGCGCTTATAAACTAAATAATGTAGAACGTAGCCATAGAGATTGGGAAAAGGACTTGGTGGTTATGGTAAGAAGCAGCCTTAAACCAAGACAGCAATGCCTAAGTTGAACTCTTTTTTTTTCCAGGCTGAGGGAGTGACCACCTCAAATACTTTTTCTCCAAGGTTGATGGACTGATTACATCATCTTTAGTTCACTAATACACCTGCTCACTCTGTATTTGATTAAAGAATGTAATAATATTGGTAGAATTACCGACAATATGTTAAGTAAAAGGACACAAGTGCAGCTGGTGTGACATTTTATTGTGGCAACGTTTCGCTCTCCAGGAGCTTTGTCAAGCCGAAATGTTGCCACAACAAGATGTCGCATTGGTTGCGTTTGTGTCCTTTTACTTAACATATTGACTAAAGAAGCCTACTGTGTAAGCGAAACGTTTCACTCGTCTTAAATCTTCAAAAAAAAAAGTTGCATATTTTTTATGCGATAATTTCAGAATGTCTCTTTTGAGCGACTTCCAGCCTTAAACTAGGGAAGATTAATTTTAAGTGTGTAGTAAAAATTTGCAAATTTACTAATAAAACTTTTATTTACTAAATAAAAACTTTTGTATTATTTATTTTCATTGAATAACTGGAGTATACCTGGAGAGAGTTCCAGGGGTCAACGCCCCTACGGCCCGGTCTGTGACCAGTCCTCATGTTGGATCAGAACCTGATCAACCAGGCTGTTACTGTTGGCCGCACGCAGTCCAACGTACGAACCACAGCCTGGCTGGTCAGGTACCGACTTTAGGTGCCTGTCCAGTGCCTGCTTGAAGACAGCCAGGGGTTTGTTGGTAATCCCCCTGATGTATGCTGGGAGGCAGTTGAACAGTCTTTGGCCCCTGACACTTATTGTGTTGTCTCTCAACGTGCTAGTGGCACCCCTGCTTTTCATTGGGGGGATGTTACATCGTCTGCCGAGTCTTTTGCTTTCGTAGGGAGTGACTCTCGTGTGCAAGTTTGGTACTAATCCCTCTAGAATTTTCCATGTGTATATAACAATGTCTCTCTCCCGCCTGCGTTCTAGGGAGTACAGGTTTAGGAACTTCAAGCGTTCCCAGTAATTGAGGTGGTTTATGGCAGTTATGTGTGCCGTGAAGGTTAACTTTTATTTAGAAGTTGTAAATGGTATGGTGATACCACAAACAATTAGTGTGTGAGGCGAGAGCGTTCCCAACCAAGCCACTGGACACCTAAGGAAAAGGACACTTATTAAATGAAATGTTTCGTCACGAGGACTCATGAAGCCACTCATGGCTTCATTTCTTTTAAAAAATGCCCTGAACTGTACACAAAAGTGAACTTTTCCTCAATTATGCTGCACAGTTTTGGTCACCGTATTACAGAATGGATATAAATGCTCTGGAAAACGTACAAAGGAGGATGACTAAGTTGATCCCATGTATCAGAAATCTTCCCTATGAGGATAGACTGAGGGCCCTGAATCTGCACTCTCTAGAAAGGCGTAGAATTAGGGGAGATATGATTGAGGTGTATAAATGGAAAACAGGAATAAATAAAGGGGATGTAAATAGCGAGCTAAAAATATCTAGTATTGACAGGACTCGCAGCAATGGCTTTAAGTTGGATAAATTCAGATTCAGGAAGGATATAGGAAAGCATTGGTTTGGTAATAGAGTTGTCGATGAGTGGAACAAACTCCCGATTACAGTTATAGAGGCTAAAACGTTGTGTAGTTTTAAAAATAGGCTAGATAAATATATGAGTGGGTGCGGGTGGGTGTGAGTTGGTCCTGACTAGCTTGTGCTACTAGGTCAGATGCCGTGCTCCTTCCTTAAGTGAATGTAACCTGACCTGGCTGGGTCGGGGCATTGGCTTAAGCCGGTGGGAGACTTGGACCTGCCTCGCATGGGCCAGTAGGCATGCTGCAGTGTTCCTTCTTTCTTATGTTCTTAATGACAAACAAGCCAACACAACATTAATTTAGTAATGAGAAACAAGCCAACACAGCACTAATTTAGTAATGAGAAACAAGCCAACACAGTACTAATTTAGTAATGAGAAACAAGCCAACACCACTAATTTATTAATGAGAAACAAGCCAACACTTCTAATTTAGTAATGAGAAACAAGCCAACAAGGTAGACAGTGACAGGATGTTCCAGAGAGGGAACACAGACACAAGGGGACACAACTGGAAGCTGAAGACTCAGATGAGTCAAAGGGATGTTAGGAAGCATTTCTTCAGCCACTGAGTAGTCAGGAAGTGGAATAGTCTAGAGAAAGATATAGTGGAGGCAGGAACCATACATAGTTTTAAGACAAGGTATGATAAAGCTCATGGAGCAGGGAGAGCAGAGACCCAGTAGCGGACAGCGAAGAGGCGGGGCCAGGAGCTGAGTCTCGACCCCTGCAACCACAATTAGGTGAGAACATGGGACCAGGAGCTGTGACTCGACCCCTGCAACCACAACTCGGTGAGCGCGCGCGTGCACACGCCCCGATGGCATAGTGGCTAGCGCTCTTGCTTCATGCACGGAGGGCCCGGGTTCAATTCTCGGCGGGGCCGAAACATTTCGAAGTGTTTCGTTACACACACACACACATACATACAACAGGCCTAGTGTCTAATAGACATGTGCCTAGGACAAAATGGTAACTAACACCAGGAATCATACATAGTTTTAAGACGAGGTATGACAGCTCATGGAGCAGGGAGAGCGGACGTAACAATCAGTGAAGAGGCGGGGCCAGGAGCTATGTATCGACTCCTGCAACCACAAATAGGTGAGTACACACACATTAGTTTTGGTGCTTGGAAAAAAAATAACTGAGTTGAGGAATATTTTTAATTCATTTACTAAACATAATATTTGGAGGTGCAGACAACAGTGGTGTTCTTCTTTGTTGGGTTTATCAGGGCCACTGACAGCATAAACTGTAGACGACAGTTACGGAGCTCTCTATTAGCGCTAACACCAATATATATTTCCTCTATCCTCCATATATATATATCACTGTAGCGTCCATATATACCTTTAAATACCCTATAAATATGCATGTATACCCGGGAAATATCTATATACCTTTAAATATCTATATAACTATATACGTACCTTGTAAATATCTGTATATATATATATATATATATATATATATATATATATATATATATATATATATATATATATATATATATATATATATATATATATATATATATATATATATATATATATATATATATATATATATATATACCTTAAATATTTCGCCTGCTCTTGCGAATTCCTAGCATATATAATAATAATAATATTATAATAATATTATATAATATTATATAATAATAATAATATAATAATATTATAATATTATAATAATAATAATATTTTTATTTGCTACAAGTACATGTACATGGCCTAGCAGACATCAATGACATACTGCTATATAGAAAGCCGCTTGTTATGCTGAGCATTTCGGGCAAATTAGGTCCTTGTCCCAGGATGCGACCCACACCAGTCGGATTACCAACAAGCCCCTGGCTGTCTTCAAGCAGGCACTGGACAGGCACCTCAAGTCGGTACCTGATCAGCCGGGCTGTGGTTCGTACGTTGGACTGCGTGCGGCCAGCAGTAACAGCCTGGTTGATCAGGCTCTGGTCCAACAAGAGGCCTGGTCACGGACCGGGCCGCGGGGGCGTTGACCCCTGGAATTCTCTCCAGGTAGACTCCAGGTAGTCGACTAACACCCAGGTACCCATTTTACTGATGGGTGAACATAGACAACCTGTGTAAAGAAACACGCCCAATGTTACTACCCGCGCTGGGAATCGAACGCAAATCGTCGCCGTGTGAAGCGAGAGCTTTAGCTATATACCTTGTAAATATCTATATAAGTACATACCTTGTAAATATCTATATAACTACATACCTTGTAAATATCTATATAACTACATACCTTGTAAATATCTATATATATCCTTTATACCTTGTAAAATATCTATATACCTTGTAAAATCTATATACTACCCCTATATTTACCTTGTAAATATCTATATACCCCCTTTATATACTTTGTAAATATTTATATTTACCCTATAAATACCTATATGAACCCTCTTTATACCTGGTAAGTATCTATATACCTTTATATCTTGTAAATATATCTATATACCCTCCTATATATATCTTATATCTATATATTTATGTATACTCTCTGTAGTATATACATAATGTAAACAAACCATACCACGGGTGGGGTTCGAACCCGGTCAGAGAGTCTCAAAACTCGTTTTGAGACTCTCTGACCGCGGTTCGAACCACCTATATGGTTTGTTTGCAACTGTTGCAACTGTTCCAAGAGCTGGAGCCCAACCCCCATAATCTTTAAAGTATATATAATCGGAAACGGATTCCGTCAAGGATAGTGTCTTGATGCTGGTGAAGGTTAAATAATCCGAGGAACTAGAGCTGCCCCTTTCTGTTCCTTGGATCAAACCTGATTGTCACCCATTCCCTTAGGGTTTATTGCTTTCCCATCCCCATGAATGATAATGGTGATTATAGATTTGTAAGGGTGACCATCCTGAGAGGCTCTTGAGTTGAGAAATTGGAGTTTATCTCCCTTTCCTTGGATCAAACCTGATTGTTTGCAATTTCCCCCTTAGGGTTTATTGCTTCCCCATGAATGGTAATGGTAATTATAGATCTGTGAGGTTGACCTGACCATCCTGGGAGGCTCTCGAAGATGATCTCTCCTTCCTTGGATCAAAACTAATTGTCTCCCATTCCCCTAGGTTGTGTATAACCCCTACGGGTTTAGCTCCCCCCATGAATGTCATAATAGTACTAATAGCTTTTGATAGGTGACCATCCTGAGTACAAATGATAATGAGGGGCTCTTAATTCAAGGATTTGGAGCTGATCATCCCTTCCTTGGATCAAATCTGCCTCCCAGAGTGTATATGAGCCCCACGGGTTTAGCGCCCCCACCATGAATGTAATAATAGTGTTGAGGCAGCAGCTGCGTGCTGAGGATGGCAGCTCTTGCTGGCACTACTTGTCACCCTTGTTAACCTGTGATATTGACCTCCCCTCAGCCTTATTACCGTGGCTGTGGTGACCCCTGGCAGTGTTGACCTCTGTGACCTGCAAGAGTGGTGTCAGAGGTCAGGTCACCAGAATAATGTGAGCACACAGCTTGCCCGGCCCAGCACACCAACATGGTGAGACACACCTCGTCTTCACTCATCTTTATATATGTGTGTGTGGAGCCTTCAGGGCGCCTGCCTTCATCTTGGTGAGAGGATCTTGATCCAAGGAATTGGACCAGACCTTCCCTGCCTTGGATCCAACCTGAGAGCCTCCCATTCTGCCGTTGTAACCCTTATGGGTCCATCGGCGCTCATCCATGAATGAAATAATAAAATTATTATTATTTTAACTAAGCACTAAACCCACAAGGGACATAACGCTAATAATAACGCTGTATGTCCCTTGTGGGTAAAGATAAAGATTTTATTTCTTTGCAAAGGTTACATTGTGTAATTACAATTTTGATTTGCTAGGTTACGCTTAGTTATGATAATAATAATAATAATAATAATAATAATAATATTTATTTGTAAATCTTTTCAATGTAGGGGCCATGGGGCTGGTGAGGGGCTCTTCATCCTGGGAATTGAAGCTAACTCCACTTCCTTGGATCAAGCCTGTACCTAAATAAACTTAGTGCCAATTTCCCAGGTGCTGTATGACCCCTGCGGGTTTAGCACTTCTCCCACCCTCTAAATATTTTAATATACATAACATGTATGTGTGCAGAGTTAAGATATAATTTAGTAAATAAATAAATGATTTTGCAGTACTCGAGTTCCTTAGCCGTTTTAAATTTTAAGGTTTAAATAATAAGATATGACAAGGACCCCAATGGAAATACTAAGTCACTTTGACTGTTTTGTGTTATCCTAGGTAATCTACACATGCTGCTATGTATGATAATTTATGTAATTATTTGTGTACCTATACCTGAATAAACTTTCTAATGGGAATATGCCACTGATATTTTTGGGTTATCCTAAGTAATTTACACGTTACCATGTATGATAATTTGTGTAACTGTATTTATGTGTAGCTGTATCTAAATAAACTTTCTTATGAACTTGTACACTGGTTTAGAGGTCACATGGAACTGTTGTGTATTTAATCTAACTCGGTAAATTTAAACTGATTTTTTTCCATTGGGGTCTTTAGAGATGAATTTCTTGGCAGATTATAATAAGTTTTAATAATACAGTGGACCCTCGGTTAACGAATACCCCGGAAATCGTGCAATTATGTAAGTATAATTTTGTAAGTTCTTGTGGAAGTGTATTTTTGGGGGTCTGAAATAGACTAACCTACGTGAAATTTTTCCTTAAGGGAGTAAATTCGTTCGGTAATGGCACTTGAGCAAACTTCAGGAGTGAAGTTTTTACGAAACTCGGGGGTCCACTGTATGCTTGATGAGTGATTAAGTGACATTAATGAGTGAGTGTAAGTAATTAAGTTTAATTATAGATACACGTAAGTACAATTATCATACCTAGTAATGTGTTAACTACCTACACTAATCCAAAAAAGTCAGACTTACAGTATTTTCATTGGGGTCCTTGTATTGATAGTACATAACTGTGGGTTCATTAAATACTTGGTGGAACTCTGGTGTTAGTTTACATTTTGCAATATGTATGTACAACCTATTGACACCACTGAATAAATATTTCATGTGTAAACTGTTATTCTGGGAGATACCGTATTAGCAAAAATGTACATACAGTTGACCCCCGGAAATCAGACATAATTCGTTCCAGAATGCTGTTCTAGTGCTGTTACTGAACGAATTTCTTCCCATAAGTACAAATGTAAATTAGATTAGTTCATTTCAGATCCCCCAAAAATACACTTACAAAAGCACTTACAAAAATACACTTACATAATTGTTCGAGTTGAGAGCAGTACGATTTCCGGGGGTCCACACCTCTTTAAGGGGGGCTCCTTGTCGTGGTAAAGAGGCTATCGGTCTGAGGAATTGGACCTCTTGGTCTTCTTCCTCAGACCGAACCTAATTACCCCCAAATCCCCCCTCCCTTTTTCCCATCTTCCCCATCCTCCCTTTTCCCTTTCCTCCTCCTCCTCCCCATCCCTCCCTTATTTCCTTCCCAGTTTTACCCTAGGAGCTTCTCTCCTCAGGCATTCTAGTTCCTAGGTAGGGGGAAGGGTATCGTGGTCCATCCCATTCCATTGAGGTCCTTGGCGGTGGTGTAGTTTGCCGTGGAATCTGGATCGCCTGGGGATGTCCCGATCCCTCTCCGATCACCCGGGGGGTGGCCTTGGGTATCTTTCGGGCGACGGGTGTATCTCTGGAGGCCACCTTTCGGATTCCGGGGGTGGTGGCCGAAGGCGGTATGCTTTGTGGCGGATATCCGGCCGCCCTCTCTTTTGTCCGCCGAGATGGCTCGGTGGATGTGAGGTTGCTATCCCGGATTGCTGGTTTACTGGCATGAAGGGTAGGGTATGGCACGGGTTCCATGCTGCATCTGCACCACTTGCGGTATTGAGGTCCTCTTGGGCACGGAGGGGGATTTACGCTCACTTTCATTCCTCCTAGGAGCTATTCCTCCACGTTCCCCCCTTTTTTTTATTCTTTTTTTTTATTTTTATTTTCTTTTCTTCTTTCTTTTTTTTTCTTAAAAATATAAAGAAAGAAGTAACCTAACCATGGCTGACCCAATCCATGAACCCACTACCCCCGGGCCCCTTCCTGATACCGCACCCAGTACTGACCCTGCCTCGTTAACGGATGACTCTTTGGACACCTCTCATGCCCCTGTACCTCTTGCTGGTGCTGGTTCGTCACCTGCTTCAGGTACCAGGGACCCGACTGGCCCTTTCGATACGTCTGACCTTCGCTCTTCTCTGACCTTGATTCCGGCTTCTCCCTCGACGGTGCGGCAATTTTCGAATCGCTCGCCCGTCTCCCATCGGACCACCCCCGGTCCCACACCCAAACGACCAAGACCCACACATGACGATTCGACATTCCCTTCTCGTTCATCGCAGAAACGACCAGCTCGTCACGCACTCCCCTTAAACACACTGTTTCAAACTACTCAATGGACAAAGTTTTTTACTCTTCGACCGACTTCTCCTAATACTTATCTTTCAGACCATAGTATTGGTAAGGCTCTGCTACGCCATGTTAGTCAAAACATCTCATTTCACGCTCTCAAGAGCAGCACTCGCATCATCACGGTCCAGAATGCTGGCCAAGCTCGCGATCTTTCTCTTCTTACAACTATTGATACTACTCCTGTTACTATTGACAAGCACCATTCCCTCAATTCTTGTTGTGGTTCTGTCATTTTGCCCCACACCATTGTCCAACGGAATTTCCAGACATGTGGTGATGACATTTTCGAGCAGCTTGAGCTCCAGGAA
>WNWK01014810.1:0-49995 GCA_009830355.1 Cherax destructor
TACAGTGAGCCCCGGTTCTCGTCGGCAATCCGTCACAGAGGGCCCGTCGACCACCGGTTTGGTCGAACTCCGATTCTATTTTCCCCATAAGAAATAATGGAAATAAAATTAATCCGTTCCAGACATCCAAAAGTATTAAAATAAAATATTTTTTAGAACTTTTTGACATTAAATTAAACACAATTTTATAAAAAAAATTAAAAATAAATAGTACAATAACATGTCACTTACATTTATTGAAGAGTTGTTGATGTGTGGAGGACGGGAGGAGGGGAGAAGGTGGAGTAGTATGCTAGTGTTTGGAAGGGGAATCCCCTTCCATTAACACTGCAGGTACCAAGTTCTTTTCTGGGGTTACTTCCCTTTTTCTTTTAATGCCACTAGGACCAGGTTGAGAGTCACTGGACCCCTCTCTAACAAAAAATCTGTCCAGGGAGCTCTGTGTCTGGCGGTTCTTTAAAATGTCCTTAAAATGTAACAAGACATTGTCATTAAACATGTCGCATACACGGCGTGCAACATCTTGGTTAGGGTGATAATCATCCATAAAGCCTTGCACATCAGCCCATTTGTCACAGATCTCCCTAATCCTTGAAGAAGGCACCTTCTTCCATCTCGGTTCCACCTCCTCCTCCTCTGGACCATTTTCCTGACCTGTGGTCTCTTGTTGCAGTTGCTGTTGAAGCTCTTGCAGATCTTCAGTGGTTAACTCTTCATTGTGCTCCTCCACCAACTGTTCCACATCCTGGGTACAAACATCCAACCCCATGGACTTGCCCAGTTCCACAATTTCTTGCACAACAGGCTCAGGGTTCTGAGGCTCAGCCCCAAAACCTTCAAAATCTAGGACACAGTCTGGCCACAATTTTCTCCAGGCAGAGTTCAAAGTCCTGGTAGTCACTCCCTCCCAAGCCTTACCTATAAGCTTTACACAATGCAGGATATGGAAATGCTCTTTCCAAAACTCTTTTAGGGTCATATCCATGTCTGTGGTTACATCAAAGCACTTTTGAAACATTGCTTTGGTGTAGAGTTTTTTAAAGTTGCAAATGACCTGCTGGTCCATGGGCTGGAGGAGAGGAGTGGTATTAGGGGGCAAGAACTTCACTTTGATGAACTCACAGCCCTGCACAATTTCCTCTGCCAAGTCTGGAGGATGACCAGGAGCATTGTCCATTATCAGGAGACACTTAAGTGGTAAATTATTTTCCTCAAGATATTTCTTCACACTGGGGCCAAACACGTTTTTGAACCAATCAAGGAAAATTTCCCTAGTGACCCATGCCTTTTTGTTAGACTTCCACATCACACACAAATTAGACTTTTTGATACCACATCTGCCAAACACTCGGGGATTTTCAGAATGATACACCAGTAAAGGCTTCACTTTGCAATCACCACTGGCATTAGCACACATCATGAGAGTGAGCCTGTCTTTCATAGGCTTATGTCCTGGCTGTGCCTTTTCCTCCTTTGTAATGTAGGTCCTGTTTGGCATTTTCTTCCAAAACAGGCCTGTTTCGTCACAATTGAACACTTGTTGGGGTTGGAATTGTTCAGCCTCTATGTACCCCTGGAATTCTTGAACATATTTTTCAGCAGCACTTTTGTCAGAACTGGCAGCCTCACCATACCTCACAACACTATGTATGCCACTTCGCTTCTTAAATCTGTCAAACCAGCCTTTGCTGGCTTTAAATTCGTTCACTTCAGCACTCGTTGCAGGCATTTTCTTGACGAGATCATCATGCAACTGCCTTGCTTTTTCACATATTATTGCCAGCGTAACACTATCTCCTGCTAACTGTTTCTCGTTGATCCACACCAACAACAAAGTTTCCACTTGTTCCAGCACTTGAGATCTCTGTTTTGTGACCATACTTGCACCTTTCGCAACAACAGCATCCTTGATTTCCTTTCTCTTGGCCAAAATGGAAGAGATGGTGGAATGGGATTTGCCATAGAGCCTGGCCAGCTCAGTGACACGCACTCCACTTTCATATTTTGCTATCATCTCCTTCTTCAATTCTACCGTATTTCTGACATTCTTTACCACAGGCTTGGCACTAGGAGCTTTCTTGGGGCCCATGGTGGCTTATTTAGCAGTTGCAAGCACTAAAAACACTGGAATAATGACAATATATATGGTATGAATGCGTGGGTGGTGCGTGGGTAGTGTTCGCCGCTTGTAAACAATAACACACTGAGTGCCTGGGCGCCCAGCTGGGCCACGGCCACATGCGTACGCGTTCAGGACGGATAGCCGACTCGTCGAGCTCCGAGTGGCTGCCTAATACCGAGTCAAAAATATTGTAAAAAAAACCGTCGAACACCGATTTGGCCGAGCACCGACGCCGTCGAACACGGGGGTTCACTGTACAATGTCAACTTATTGATCTCCTTTTAGCACCTAGCCTGTTGCTGGTTTTGCAACAGGTTGTTTGTTATAATTCTAGTCCAATTATCTTGCATTCAATTCAGCTTCTCAATAGCACTCTTGGATTACAGCTGGATGAATACAAACCAACAATATAAAAGTTGAGAACTTTAATAACAAAAGGTGTCTAAGTGGAAAAATGTTTACAATAAACACTGATGCCAGAAGAAGGTAGGTTGAGAGTTGAACTCGGGACCAGAGGTACAGTGTGTCTCACAACACAACCTCAGAAACATCAGAAATCTCTAATTCTAAATAATACTCTATGAAGAGAGTTGCGCAGAGTTACGACATGTATGTTCTGGCTCGCCATTGGAAACATACACTACCAAACGGAATCTAAATAGCATGAGCTGAGGAGAGCAGCATTCTCCCAGACAGAGCAGAGATGTTGCCTCCACCAGTTGCTGTGTGAGAGGGTGGTAGGCTCTCTCTAGACACAACGTTGGGTGACTTCTGCTTGTTTACCACACACCCAGCAATCAACAAATGAGCAGGTAGCTTGCAGCATGGATAGCCAATCAAAACTGCTTTCCAACGAGCACAGTGTTTAGAGTGTTGTTACATCCTACCTACATACATAGCTAATTTTTTTAACAAACCAGCCATATCCCCCCTGAGGCAGGGTGACCTAAAAAGAAAAACTAAAGTTTCTCTTTTTAAATTTTGTAATGTATACAGGAGAAGAGGTTACTAGCTCCTTGCTCCCGGCATTTTAGTCGCCTCCTACGACATGCAAGTAAGCTAAATGTATAAGGCAAGATATTTTGTTTTATCTATAAAAAAAACAGCAACAAAATATTAGATAAAAGACAAAATATGTATAATAATAATGCATCTTTTCTGAGGATTGTACACAGACCAACGTCTCTTAAGTCTATAGAGTACATGAGAAGCTCTCCTGACTATGTACCTGTGCAGGTGAGAAGTCATGAGATGTGAACTGCACTATGGTGAGTAGGTCAGTGTTTACTGAAGAGCATGTAGAGGGTTCCTACCATCTGGAAACATCCTTGAGTCTGGCTGCATTTTCTTGTGTTTCTTCTTTTATGTGAAGCTTGTGTTATAATGTAACACAGGCATTGTTAGTGTTATTATTGTAACAAACATCTATTTACTATATTTGTAACAATTAAATCTTTTATTTTGTTTACCTGGAGTTTACCTGCAGAGGTTTCGGGACAACACCCGGGGCCCTGGTCTGAGACCAGGCCTCATGGTGGATCAGGGTCTGATCAACCAGGCTGTACTGTTATTCACCAAATTTTCTATTGTATTACTTTTTTTCAATAGTTTCCTTTTTTCTTTAATGTTTGCACAGTAGGAAAACCAGTATTAAATTCTTCAGCATCATACTTTATTTAACCACCCTGTTTTATCTTGCACTTGAGCATATTTTGTTAATTTGTAAGAAGTAAAATCTGAAACTTATTTACTTAACCCTTTGACTGTCGGAGACCCTTTCTGAAACTGTCTTTTCATGTGCATAAATATTCGAAAAAAAAATTCTTATCAAAATGTTAAGATTATTTTTCTGATTGTTTAACCCTTTGTGGGTCCAAGGGTCTCTCTGAAACTCGTTCTCAGGGTCCACGAATTTAAAAAAAAAATTGTTTTCTTATGAAATGATAGTTTCTTTTCTAAATCTAATAGGCTAAAAATTACATTTTTGCCATCAATACTCACCGAGATATAAAGGATTGAAGTTGACGAAAAATGAACTGGTGCCGGCAACATCGGTGACTGCCGGTTGGCCAGTAATTTTCTTTTTCTTCTTGAAGTTGTTTTATTATCAATTTTTTTTTCCAAATAACTTTTATGGCCTGTGAGACCAATATAAGTGCTGTTTTTCAAATATTCACTTTCTAAGTATTTCACAATCATTACATAAATTTTCTTATCACTATTTTGTTTACACAACTTATTTACAGTTATTCACAATAACAAATATTGTTTCTTTTCATTGTTCAATCATGTATATACATATATATAGTCACTGGACATGTTTCTAGAAGTTCTGCAGCCTGTGGAAGTCTCTGAAACATGGTTCCATGCACAGTGGTGTTTACATTCCACACATAAAACAAGTGTCTTTGCGTTGTTTTGGGCATTTTTTGTATGTGCACAGTCAAAACACCTCCTCTGAGCCTTTTCTTGCAAGCAGTAGCAGGCAGTTTTGTTAGGAAGTGTTTACCACCAGGCCTCAGACGAGAGGGTAGGTGTTGATGACCTGGTGTTGGGTGGGTTTCTATTGCAGGTGTTGCTCCTTGGTACTTGAATATTATTTGTCTGATGACAGACAAACAAAATTCGCCATATGGTGGTTTGTTTGTGGTCTTCAACTTATAAATATCATAAGAATTGAGCATGGTAATGTCCAGAATGTGAAAAAAGAGTTTTATGTACCACTTGTAACTCTTGCGAACACAATCAGCAAACCCAATTTGCATGTCATATTTGTCCACTAAGCGCATATTGAGCGTGTAGTCCATCACAGCTGCAGGTTTTAGAATGGGTTCATTGGTCACTCTATGCAGCCTGCCAGTGTCTGTCATTTCGTTAGGGTGAATTGATGACAACAGTGTGACATCTCGTTTGTCATGCCACTGAAATGCCATGATGTCATTGGCAGCAAATGCCTGCACCTCACCTCTACGAGTGCCAGCATACGATTTGCACGCACTGTACCGCACACATCTGTCATGTTCACTCGCAAAAATCACTGAGGGAGGGGCTTATGTACCAGTTATCAGTATATAATATATGCCCTTGCCAAGATATGGTTCCCTCATTGTTCTAACCATCACAAGAGATCCTCAGTAACTTCCTGGTATCTTTCAATGTATTACTTCCAGTGTACAATACTATCCAATACAAGACCACTGTAGCAATCACAAGCAAAAACAACTTTATACCAAAGTGTTTCCTCTTGCTTAGTATATACTGCTTGAATGACAGTCTACCTTTGAACAGAATCAGTGACTCGTCAATAACAAACTTCCTGAAGGATAAAATGCATATTGAATTTCTCTTTCAGATACAGAAACACATTCCTAATCTTATATAACCTGTCGTTTCTGTCAGACCTGGTTTTGTCTGAAAAATGGAGCATCCGTAAAGTAGCACAAATCGATTCACTGATATTATATCACTGAAACCTGGGTTGCAATCAGGCGGTCTGTCGACCAGTATGATTTCAACGTTGCTTATACACATGTTGCATAAGTATTATTGTGGCAAAGAACAAGTACATCTCAGCCACAGTTGCCTCTTTCTACCTGTTGAGGCGTGATGTTGGTGAAAGTATTGTGTTTGTCATGGTTTGCATAAGAAAAGAAATACTTTGGGTTTCTTTCAATTTCATTTATAGCTTTTAGTTCTTCCCGCATTTCTTGATTCCTGTAAGATTCCTTTAGTTTTAATTCGATGTTTGCTATTTCTCTGACTAGTGTCTCCTTCGTATTTTAGATATATTGGGCTCCTGTAGCCGCTCCGTTATTCTTTGCCTTCGCATGTATAGGGAGCGCCTCTCTCTTTCTAGTTTGCATCTTCTCCTTTTCCTTAAGGGAATTTGCCTTGAGCAAACCTCGAGTGCCACAGAGTTAATTTGTTCTAGACATAGGTTAGGATCCGTGATGCTTAGGCAATCTTCCCAGTTTATATCATTTAGGACTTGGTTTACTTGGTCCCACCTTATGTTTTTGTTATTGAAGTTAAATTTTGGGAGAAGGCTCCTCGCGACTGATCACATTTTGTTGATCTGGGGCTCCCCGCATGCATGTCTGGACCTCTATTATGTTGTGATCTGAGTATATTGTTTTTTGATATGATGACATTTCGTATCAGATCATCATTGTTGGTGAAGATGAGGTCCAGCGTATTCTCTAATCTTGTGGGCTCTACTATTTGCTGGTTTAAGGTGAACCTGGTGCAGAGATTTAAAAGTTCATGCATGTGGGAGTTTTCATCTGAGCTGCCTCCTGGTGTTATCTCTGCTACCACATTGTTTGCAATATTCCTCCATTTTAGGTGCCTGAGGTTGAAATCCCCAGTAGCAAGATGTTGGGGCAGGAGCTGGAAGATTTTCCAGACAGTGGTCAATTTTCAGAAGCTGTTCCTGGAATTGTTGGGACGTTGCATCCGGGGCTTGTAGACAACCACGATGACCAGGTTTTGTTCTTATTATATTCGGCAGGCTGTCTCTGGCTGTCTTGTGTCTATATCTGTATATACTTTCTATATATCTGTCAATATATCTCTGTCTATATATATCTGTCTATATATATCTGTCTATATATCTGTTTATATATCTGTCTATATATCTGTCTATATCTCTGTCTATATTGTCTATATATCTGTCTATATATCTGTCTATATCTGTCTATATCTCTGTCTATATCTCTGTCTATATCTCTGTCTATATCTCTGTCTATATCTATCTGTCCTATATCTATCTGTCCTATATCTATCTGTCCTATATATATCTGTCCTATATATATCTGTCCTATATCTATCTGTCCTATATCTATCTGTCCTATATCTATCTGTCCTATATCTCTATCTATATCTCTATCTATACTCTCTCTCTCTCTCTCTCTCTCTCTCTCTCTCTCTTTATATATATATATATAATATATATATATATATATATATATATATATATATATATATTTTTTTTAACACATCGGCCGATTCCACCAAGGCAGGGTGGCGAAAAGAAAACTTTCATCATCATTCACTCCATCACTGTCTTGCCAGAAGGGTGCTTTACACTACAGTTATAAAACTGCAACATTAACACCCCTCCTTCAGAGTGCCGGCACTGTACTTCCCATCTCCAGAACTCAAGTCCGGCCTGCCGGTTTCCTGAATCCCTTCATAAATGTTACTTTGCTCACACTCCAACAGCACGTCAAGTATTAAAACCATATGCCTCCATTCACTCCTATCAAATACGCTCACACATGCTTGCTGGAAGTCCAAGCCCTCGCACACAAAACTTCCTTTACCCCTCCTCCAACCTTTCCTAGGCTGACCCCTACCCCGCCTTCCCTCCACTACAGATTTATACATCTCGAAGTCACTCTGTCTCGTTCCATTCTCTCTACATGTCCAAACCACCTCAACAACCCTCCTCAGCTCTCTGAACAATCGTTTTGGTAATCCGCACCTCCTCCTAATTTCCAAACTCCGAATTCTCTGCATTATATTCACACCACACATTGACCTCAGACATGACATCTCCACTGCCTCCAGCCTTCTCCTCGTTGCAACATTCATCACCCATGCTTCACACCCATATAAGAGCGTTGGTATAACTATACTCTCATACATTCCCTCTTTACTTCCATGGACAAGGTTCTTTGTCTCCACAGACTCCGAAGTGCTCCACTCACCCTTTTCCCTCATCAATTCTATGATTCACCTCATCCTTCATAGACCCATCCGCCGACATGTCCACTCCCAAATATCTGAATACATTCACCTCCTCCATACTCTCTCCCTCCAATCTGATATCCAATCTTTCGTCACCTATTCTTTTTGTTATCCTCATCACCTTACTCTTTCCTATATTCACTTTCAATTTTCTTCTTTTACACACCCTACCAAATTCATCCACCAACCTCTGCAGCTTCTCTTCAGAATCTCCCAAAGCACAGTGTCATCAGCAAAAGCAACTGTGACAACTCCCACTTTGTATTTGCTTCTTTATCTTTTAGCCCAACACCTCTTGCCAAGACCCTCGCATTCACTTCTCTTACAACCCCATCTATAAATATATTGAACAACCACGGTGACATCACACATCTTGTCTAAGATATATATATATATATATATATATATATATATATCTATTCTCATTTTCTATATATATATATATATATATATATATATATATATATATATATATATATATATATATATATATATATATATATATATTCTTTATATATATATATATATATATATATATTCTTCTATTATATATATATATTATCTCTTTATATATATATCTCTCTTCTATATATATATATCTCTCATCTCTTATATATATATATATCTCTCTCTTATATATATATATAATATATATCTCTCTCTATATATATATATATCTCTCTCTCTCTATATATATCTCTCATATCTTCTATATATATTCTATATATCTCTCTCTCTATATATATATCTCTTATATATATCTCTCTCTCTCATATATATCTCTTCTCTCATATATATCTCTCTTATATATCTCTCTATATATCTCTCTCTATATATATCTCTCTATATATATATCTCTCTCTCTATATATATTCTCTCTCTCTCTATATATCTCTCTCTCTCTATATATATTCTTCTCTATATATATATCTCTCTATATATATATTCTCTCTCATATATATATCTCTCTCTATATATATATCTCTCTATATATATATCTTTTCATATATCTCTCTCTCTATATATATCTCTCTCTCTATATATATCTTTTCCTATATATCTCTCTATATATATCTCTCTCTCTATATATATCTCTCTCTCTATATATCTCTCTCTATATATTTTCTCTCTTATATATCATCTCTTAATATCTCTATATATATCTCTCTCTCTCTATATATCTCTCTCTCATATATATCTCTCTCTCATATATATCTCTCTCTATATATATCTCTCTCTCTATATACTCTCTCTCTATATTCTCTCTATATCTCTCTCTCTCTATATCTCTCTCTCTATATATCTCTCTCTCTATATATCTCTCTCTCTATATCTCTTCTCTCTATATCTCTCTATCTCTATATCTCTCTCTTATCTCTCTATCTCTCTATCTCTCTCTATCTCTTCTCTCTCTATCTCTCTCTCTCTCTTCTCTCTCTACTCTCTCTACTCTACTCTCTACTCTCATCTCTCTCCTATCTCTCTATCTCTCTCTATCTCTCTCTATCTCTCTCTCTCTCTACTATCTCTCTCTATCTCTCTCTTCTCTCTCTCTCTCTCTCTCTCTATCTCTCTCTCTATCTCTCTCTCTATCTCTCTCTCTTTATCTCTCTCTCTCTATCTCTCTTTTCTCTCTCCTCTCTCTCTCTTCTCTCTCTTCTCTCTCTCTCTCTCTCTCTCTCTCTCTCTCTCTCTCTCTCTCTCTCTCTCTCATGTACACATAAGTACAGTTATTATAAATAGTGTAAATTACCTAGGATAACCCAAAAATTCCAGGCAAAGTGTTATACAGTGCTTGTAGATATAAGACATAATATGCGCTGACTGGCAAGTAATATGCATTGTCACTTCTGCATCGTTTATAATACCTGTTGGCTTACGAGCCGCACTCAGACTGAGACAAGCAGACGGAAAGACACACACACAGGCAGACGGAAAGACAGATAAGCAGAGCTAGACAGACAGTGGAAACAAAGCTAGGGGTCCCTGCTCCCATTCATCAATGGCATTGGGCTGTCAGTGTTATCTGACACTTGTCATAACACCATTCTTCAAGGAGTTTCATATACTCCAGGCACACACAGGCACACAGAGAAAGACAGATAAGCAGAGCTAGACAGAGACACAGACAGATGGACAGATAGATAGACAGTGAAAACAAAGCGAGGGTTCCCTGGGCACATTAATTCATCAATGTCATTGGACTGTCAGTGTTAGCTGACACTTGTCATAACACCATTCGTCAAGGAGATTCATACTATACTCCAGGCACACATAGGCAGGCAAACAGAAAGACAGATAAGCCGAGCTAGACAGACAGATAGAGACACAGATATATAAACAGATATATAGACAGATATATAGACAGAAATATAGACAGATATATAGACAGATAGATAGATAGACACAGACAGATAGATAGATAGATAAACAGATAGATAGATAAACAGATACAGTGAAAACAAAGCAAGGGTTCCTTGCACACATTCATTCATCAATGTCACTGCCTCATCAGTAGTTATCTGACAATTGTCATAACGCCATTCTTCAAGGAGTTTCATATATACTCAGGATGTCTTAAAACATTGCTGGGATCTATAAATACTTCGTATATATTTATAGACAATAGTAAATGACAAGGCAGGTGAAATTGTTCACCTGTTGGTGTCATTGTTCACCTGTTGTTGTCATTGTGACTTTGAGTACTATTTCAGTACCTAATATTAGTGTTAGAACAAAGATTGGCTATGAAATCACAAGAACTATTATAAATTGTATTTTTTTTTTCAACAAGCCGGCCGTCTCCCACCGAGGCAGGGTGACCCAAAAAGAAAGAAAATCCCCAAAAAGAAAATACTTTCATCATTCAACACTTTCACCACACTCATACATAATCACTGTCTTTGCAGAGGCGCTCAGATACGACAGCTGAGAATAGTCCCTCCCAGCTGTCACCATCCCAGACCCCTCCTTTAAAGTGCAGGCATTGTACTTCCCATTTCCAGGAAACTAAGTCCAACTAAATCAATTAACTGGTTTCCTGAATCCCTTCACAAATGTTACCCTGCTCACACTCCAACAGATCATGTCCCAAAACCATTCGTCTCCATTCACTCCTATCTAACATGCTCACACATGCTTGCTGGAAGTCCAAGCCCTCGCCCACAAAACCTCCTTTACCCCTCCCTCCAACCTTTCTAGGACGACCCTTACCCTGCCTTCCTTCCCCTACAGATTTATATGCTCTCCAAGTCATTCTACTTTGATCCATTCTCTCTAAATGACCAAACCACCTCAACAACCCTCTTCAGCCCTCTGACAAATACTTTTAGTAACTCCACACCTTCTCCTAATTTCCACATTCGAATTTTCTGCATAATATTTACACACACATTGCCCTTAAACAGGACATCTCCACTGCCTCCAGCCTCCTCCTCACTGCAGCATTTGCAACCCATGCTTCACACCCATATAAGAGTGTTGGTACCACTATACTTTCGTACATTCCCGTCTTTGCCTCCATGGATAACGTTTTTGTCTCCACAGATACCTCAACGCACCACTCACCTTTTTTCCTTCATCAATTCTATGGTTAACCTCATCCTTCATAAACCCATCCGCTGACAAGTCAACTCCCAAATATCTGAAAACATTCACTTCTTCCATACTCCCTCTCTCCAATGTGATATCCAATTTTTCTTTATCTAAATCGTTTGATACCCTCATCACCTTACTCTTATCTATGTTCACTTTCAACTTTCTACTTTTACACACCCTCCCAAACTCGTCCACTAACCTTTGCAACTTTTCTTTAGAATCTCCCATAAGCACAGTATCAGCAAAAAGTAACTGTGTCAACTCCCATTTTGTACTTGATTCCCCATAATTTAATCCCACTCCTCTCCCCTACACCCTAACATTTACTTCTTTTACAACCCCATCTATAAATATATTAAACAACCATGGTGACATCACACATCCTTGTCTAAGACCTACTTTTACCGGGAAGTAATCTCCCTCTCTCCTACACACCCTAACCTGAGCCTCACTATCCTCATAAACACTCTTTACAACATTTAGTAACTTACTACCTATTCCATACACTTGCAACATCTGCCACATTGCTCCCCTATCCACTCTATCATATGCTTTTTCTAAATCCATAAATGCAATGAAAACTTCCCTACCTTTATCTAAATACTGTTCACATACATGTACAGTGGTCCCTCGGTTTTCACCGAAAATTCGTTCCAGAATGCTGCTCAAGTGCCATTACCGAACGAATTTACTTCCTTAAGAAATAATGTCACGTAGGTTAGTCTATTTCAGACCCCCAAAAATACACTTGCAACAGCACTTACGAAAATACACTTACATAAATGTTCGAGTTTGGAGATGCACGAAAACCGAGGGAACACTGTAAAGTGGACCCCCAAGTTTCGTAAGGTTCTTTTTTCGTAAACATCGTGTTTCGTAAGCTTTTTTCGATTTCGTGAATCGTAAAATGGCTCGTGTTTCGTAACGTATTAGACCTGTCCGCCTGCACCGCGCCTGCGCGGGACGCAGGACGCCGCCAGTGAAGCGTTGTTTACCATTGAGAGAACATTACCTAGTGCGCTCTTTCAAACATTCACACTACATTTGGTGTTTTTTTTGGTGGTTTAGTGATTGTCACTGTGAAATAAGTCACCATGGGTCCAAAGAAGCTTCCTAGTTTAACCCCTGTGGTAAAGAAAGTGAGGAACACCATCGAACTGAAGAAAGAGATTATAGAAAAATATGAGAGTGGCGTACGTCTGAGTGATCTTGCCAGGATGTACAACAAAACCCCATCTACTATCAGCTCTATCCTGGCAAAGAGAAATGAGATCAAGGAAGCTAATGTTGCAAAAGGGGTTGATATGTTAACGAAAAATAGATCGAAAACAGTGGATGAGGTTGAGAAGTTGTTGTTGGTGTGGATCCATGAAAAACAGAGAGCGAGTGATAGTATTTCCATGGCGATAATTTGTGAAAAGGCAAGGAAGTTGCACGCAGATCTTGCCTGCAACCAGTGGTGAGGCAAGTGATTTTAAAGCCAGCAAAGGCTGGTTTGACAGGTTTAAGAAACGTAGTGCCATACACAGTGTTGTGAGACATGGTGAGGCAGCCAGCTCAGACAAACGTGCAGCTGAAAAATTTGTGCATGAATTCCAGGGGTTCGTAGAGGCTGAAAAATTCCTCCCCCAACAAGTGTTTAACTGTGATGAAACAGGCCTGTTTTGGAAGAAAATGCCCAACAGGACCTACATTACTCAGGAGGAAAAGGCACAGCCAGGACACAAGCCTATGAAAGACAGGCTAACTCTTATGATGTGTGCCAATGCCAGTGGTGATTTTAAAGTGAAGCCTTTACTGGTGTATCACTATGAAAATCCCAGACCCTTCAAGAATCACAGTGTTGACAAGAATAATTTGTGTGTGCATTGGAAGGCTAACACCAAGGCATGGGTCACTACGGAGATTTTCAAGGAATGGGTGACTGGAGTGTTTGGCCCTACTGTGAAGAAATACCTCTTGGAAAAGAAATTGCCACTCAAGTGCCTCCTGATACTGGACAATGCTCCTGTTCACCCTCACAACTTGCAAGAGTGTTTGTCTGACAAGTTTAATTTCATCAGAGTGAAGTTCTTGCCTCCTAACACCACTCATCTCCTCCAGCCCATGGACCAGCAGGTCATTTCCAACTTCAAGAAACTGTACACCAAAGCACTGTTTGAAAAGTGCTTTGAAGTGACCTCGGACACTGAGTTGACCTTAAGAGAGTTCTGGAAAGATCACTTCAACATTGTGCATTGCATACGCCTTATAGGTAAGGCTTGGGAGGGAGTGACTTCCAGGACTTTGAACTCGGCTTGGAGACCATTGTGGCCAGGTTGTGTCCAACAGAGGGATTTTGAAGGATTTGAGGCTGACCCTGACCTTGACCCTGACGACCCTGTGCCTGTTGTGGACTCTTGTGGCATTGGGGAACAGCCTGGGGTTGGAGGTGAATGGTGAGGATGTGGAAGAGTTGGTGGAGGAGCACAGGGTAGAGCTAACAACTGAAGAGCTGAAAGAGCTTCATCTGGAACAGCAACAGACCACAGCTGAGGTTATTGCTTCAAAGGAGGAGGGTGAGAGACAGAAGGAGGTGCCCTCTTCAGTGCTTAAGGAGATGTGTACAAAGTGGAATGAGTTGCAGGCATTTGTTGAAAGACACCACCCTGAGCAAGCTGAAATGAGCCTTCTGTGCAGCCACTTCAGTATCAGAGCCATGTCGCACTTCAGGAAAGTGTTGAAGGGTTGCCAGAAACAGAGGACTCTGGACAGTTACTTTACCAGGCAGGGGTCTGGTGACTCTCAAGCTGGTCCTAGTGGCATTAAAAGACCAAGAAGGGAAGTAACCCCAGAAAGGGACTTGTTACCTGAAGTCCTTTTGGAGGGGGATTCCCCTTCCAACCACTAACTCCCTGCCCCTGTCAGCAACTCTACCTTCCAGATGCCTGCAACTCTTCAATAAAGGTAAGTAAATGTATATTTTTTTTTTTCAACAAGTCGGCAGTCTCCCACCGAGGCAGAGTGACCCAAAAAGAAAGAAAATCCCCAAAAAGAAAATACTTTCATCATCATTCAACACTTTCACCACACTCATACATAATCACTGTCTTTGCAGAGGAGCTCAGATACGACAGCTGAGAAAAGTCCCTCCCAGCTGTCACTATCTCAGACCCCTCCTTTAAAGTGCAGGCATTGTACTTCCCATTTCCAGGACTCAAGTCCAACTAAATCAATTAACTGGTTTCCTGAATCCCTTCACAAATGTTACCCTGCTCACACTCCAACAGATCGTCATGTCCCAAAACCATTCGTCCCCATTCACTCCTATCTAACACGCTCACACATGCTTGCTGGAAGTCCAAGCCCCGCCCACAAAACCTCCTTTACCCCTTCCCTCCAACCTTTTCTAGGACGACCCCTACCCCGCCTTCCTTCCCCTACAGATTTATACGCTCTCCAAGTCATTCTACTTTGATCCATTCTCTCTAAATGACCAAACCACCTCAACAACCCCTCTTCAGCCCTCTGACAAATACTTTTAGTAACTCCACACCTTCTCCTAATTTCCACATTCCGAATTTTCTGCATAATATTTACACCACACATTGCCCTTAGACAGGACATCTCCACTGCCTCCAGTCTCCTCCTCGCTGCAGCATTTGCAACCCATGCTTCACACCCATATAAGAGTGTTGGTACCACTATACTTTCGTACATTCCCTTTTTTGCCTCCATGGATAATGTTTTTTGTCTCCACAGATACCTCAACGCACCACTCACCTTTTTTCCTTCATCAATTCTATGGTTAACCTCATCCTTCATAAACCCATCCGCTGACACGTCAACTCCCAAATATCTGAAAACATTTACTTCTTCCATAATCCCTCTCTCCAATGTGATATCCAATTTTTCTTTATTTAAATCGTTTGATACCCTCATCACCTTACTCTTATCTATGTTCACTTTTAACTTTCTACCTTTACACACACTCCCAAACTCGTCCACTAACCTTTGCAACTTTTCTTTAGAATCTCCCATAAGCACAGTATCATCAGCAAAAAGTAACTGTGTCAACTCCCATTTTGCATTTAATTCTCCATAATTTAATCCCACCCCTCTCCCCAACACCCTAGCATTTACTTCTTTTACAACCCCATCTATAAATATATTAAACAACCATGGTGACATTACACATCACCTGTCTAAGACCTACTTTTACCGGAAGTAATCTCCCTCTCTCCTACACACCCTAACCTGAGCCTCACTATCCTCATAAAAACTCTTTACATCCTTCAGTAACTTACTACCTATTCCATACACTTGCAACATTTGCCACATTGCTCCCCCTATCCACTCTATCATATGCCTTTTCTAAATCCATAAATGCAATAAAAACTTCTCTACCTTTATCTAAATACTGTTCACATATATGCTTCACTGTAAACACTTGATCTACACATCCCCTACCCACTCTAAAGCCTCCTTGCTCATCAATGATAACCCTGCCATACACTTTACATGGTATACTCAGTAAATTTATTCTCCTATAATTTTTACACTCTCTTTTATCCCCCTTCCCTTTATATAAAGGAACTATACAGGCTCTCTGCCAATCCCTAAGTACCTTCCCCTCTTTCATACATTTATTAAACAAAAATAACAACCACTCCAGCACTATATCCCCTGCATTTAACATTTCTGTCATGATCCCGTCAGTTCCAGCTGCTTTACCCCCTTTCATTCTACGTAATGCCTCACGCACCTCCCCCCCACTCACATTCTGCTCTTCTTCACTCCTAAACGATGTTGTAACTCCCTGGCCAGTACATGAAATTACCGCCTCTCTTTTTTCATCGACATTTAAAAGTTCCTCAAAATATTCCCGCCATCTACCCAATACCTCCAGCTCCCCATCTACTAACTCCCCTACTCTGTTTTTAACTGACAAATCCATTCATTTCCTAGGCTTTCTTACCTTGTTTATCTCGCTCCAAAATTTTTTCTTGTTTTCAGCAAAATTTCTTGACAGAGCCTCTCCCATTCTTTCATCTGCTCATCTTTTGCACTCTCTCACCACTCTCTTCACCTTTCTTTTACTCTCCATATACTCTGCTCTTCTATTAACACTTCTGTTTTGTAAAAACCTCTCATAAGCTACCTTTTCTCTTTTATCACACCCTTTACTTCTTCATTCCACCACTCACTCCTCTTCCTCCTGCACCCACCCTCCTATAGCCACAAACTTCTGCCCCACATTCTAATACTGCATTTTTAAAACTATCCCAACTCTCTTCAACCCCCCCACTACTCCTACTTGCACTAGCCCACCTTTCTGCCAATAGTTGCTTATATCTCACCCTAACTTCCTCCTCCCTTAGTTTATACACTTTACCTCTCTCTTACTTGCTGTTGCCATTTTCTTTTGTCCCATCTACCTTTTACTCTAACTGTAGCTACAACCAAATAATGATCTGATATATCCGTTGCCCCTCTATAAACATGTACATCCTGAAGCCTACTCATCAACCTTTTATCCACCAATACATAATCCAACAAACTACTTTCCTTATGTGCTATGTCATACCTTGTATATTTATTTATCCTCTTTTTCATAAAATATGTATTACTTATTACCAAACCTCTTTCTACACATAGCTCAATTAATGGTTCCCCATTTACATTTACCTTTGGCACCCCAAATTTACCTACTACTCCATCCACAACATTTTTACAAACTTTAGCATTAAGATCCCCAACCACAATTACTCTCTCACTTGGTTCAAAACTCCCCACACACTCACTCAACATTTCCCAAAATCTCTCTCTCTCCTCTACACTTCTCTCTTCTCCAGGTGCATAAACACTTACTATAACCCACTTTTCACATCCAACCTTTATTTTACTCCACATAATCCTTGAATTTATACATTTATATTCCTTCTTTACCTGCCATAACTGATTATTCAACATTATTGCCACTCCTTCTTTAGCTCTAACTCTATTTGAAACCCCTGATCTAATCCCATTTATTTCTCCCCACTGAAACTCTCCTACCCTCTTCAGCTTTGTCTCACTTGAAGCCAGGACATCCAGCTTCTTTTCATTCATAACATCTACAATCATCTCTTTCTTATCATTCGCACAACATCCACACACATTCAAACATCCCACTTTGACGGTTTTCTTCTTCTTCTTTTTAGTAAGCTATACAGGAAAAGGGGTTACTAGCTCATTGTTCCCGGCATTTTAGTTGACTTTTACAACACGCATGGCTTACGGAGGAAAGATTCTTATTCCACTTCCACATGGATATGTATATATATATATATATATATATATATATATTGTTTTTAATTTAGTATGTGAATATTTTTTTGTGGAACAGATTAATTGTATTTACATTATTTCTTATGGGAAATAATGGTTCGAATTTCGTAAACTTCGTGTTAAGTACTATCTCCTGGAACGGATTAATTACGATACTCGAGGGTCCACTGTATATGCTTCAATGTAATCACCTGATCTACACATCCCCTACCCATTCTAAAGCCGCCTTGCTCATCTGCAATCCTGTTCTCTGTCCCACCTCTAATTCTTTCAATAATAGCCCTACCATACACTTTTCCTGGTATACTCAGTAAATTTCTTCTTCTTTCTTCCAACACACCGACTGTATCCCACCGAGGCAGGGTGGCCCAAAAGAAAAACAAAAGTACTCAATAAATATATTCCCCTATAATTTTTACAATCTCTTTTGTCCCCCTTCCCTTTATATAAAGGAATTATACACGCTTTCTGCCAATCCCTAGGTACCTTCCCCTCTTTCATACATTTATTAAACAAAAATGCCAACCACTCCAACACTATATCTTCCCCTGCTTTTAACATATCTGTCATGATCCCATCAGTTCCAGCTGCTTTACCCCCTTTCATTCTATGTAATGCCTCACGCACCTCCTCCACACACACCCTGCTCTTCTTCACTCCTAAAAGATGTTATACCTCCCTGGCCAGTGCATGAAATTACTGCCTGCCATTCTTCATCGACATTTAAAAGTTCCTCAAAATATTCCCGCCATCTACCCAATACCTCCAGCTCCCCATCTACTAACTCCCCTACTCTGTTTTTAACTGACAACTCCATTCGTTCCCTAGGCTTTCTTAACTTGTTTATCTCGCTCCAAATTTTTTTCTCATTCTCAGCAAAATTTCTTGACAGTGCCTCTCCCACTTCATCATTTGCTCTCTTCACCTTTCTTTTGCTCTCCATATACTCTGCCCTTCTTATATCACTTTTGCTTTGTAAAAACCTCTCATAAGCTACCTTTTTCTGTTTTATCACACTCTTTACCTCATCATTCCACCAATCACTCCTCTTTCCTCCTGCACCCACCCTCCTATAGCCACAAACTTCTGCTCCACATTCTAGTACTACATTTTTAAAACTATCCCATCCCTCTTCACCCCCCCCTCCCACTACCCATACTTGCACTAGCCTTCCTTTCTGCCAAAAGTTGTTATATCTCACCCTAACTTCCTCCTTCCTTAGTTTATAAACTTTCATCTCTCTTATACTTACTGTTGCCATTTTCCTTTTGTCCCATCTACCTCTTACTCTAACTGTAGCTACAACTAGATAATGATCCGATATATCTATTGTCCCTCTATAAACATGTACATCCTGAAGCCTACCCATCAACCTTTTATCCACCAATACATAATCTAACAATGTAACATGTATGAGATAAAATATTTGCTAACACTTGACATGGTAGAATTACGGTGGAACCTTGGTACTCAAACTTAATTTGTTCCAGAAGGCTGTTCGAGTGCTGATCTGTTCGAGTACCGAACAAATTTTTACCAACCAATTTTCTTTTTGGTTGGCTGTTATCACTAATCTTCTTAGGCCTGATGGTGACTAATTTATACAAATATTATATATTTATACAAATATTATAAAAAGACACCAAAAAATGGGAAGAAACATAAAATAGTTTACATCAAAGTTCTGGCAGGTCGTGTTTGGTTGAGTAGCTGCAAAAATAAAAATACTATGATATTAGCCATGTAAAATTTGCTGGCAAGAAAGCTTCAGATGATGTTGGTGCAACTAAGTACAGTGGTCCCTCAGTTTTCGTTCATCTCCAAACTCGAACATTTATGTAAGTGTATTTTCGTAAGTGCTGTTGCAAGTGTATTTTTGGGGGTCTGAAATAGACTAACCTACATGACATTATTTCTTAAGGAAGTAAATTCGTTCGGTAATGGCACTTGAGCAGCATTCTGGAACAAATTTTCGGCAAAAACCGAGGGACCACTGTATTTAAATAAATTTATAAAACTATTGGAGTAACAGTTTAACTCTTGAACAAATATACAGTAGAACCTCTCATTAACAGATTTCAGCCATTCAGACAAAAATTTGCTGAACAAACGATGGAAGTATACAGTGGACCCTTGGTATTTTCTAGGATTTTCTGAAAAACTATTTTTTTTAGATAAAATATACCTATGACTAAGCTTCCTCAAAAAAAATTATAAAATTTCGCTTACTTTTCCCTTAAATTTCAATTGCATTAGAAATTCTATTTAAAAGTTTGATAATCTAAGTATCTTAGCAAAAAAAATGACTTCGCTGAAAATTCTTTCCAGAATGCTGCTCAAGTGCCATTACCGAACGAATTTACTTCCTTAAGAAATAATGTCACGTAGGTTAGTCTATTTCAGACTCCCAAAAATACACTTGCAAAAGCACTTACGAAAATACACTTACATAAATGTTCGAGTTTGGAGATGACCGAAAACCGAGGGACCACTGTATCTGACAAAATGGACAAAGGTATGACGTTTGGCTGGTATAGGCCAGAGTGGCCACATCCAGGACCTGTTTTTTCAATGTTCCCTGAGCAGTAAGCCATCTGCACAAGTTTATTGTTTGTGCTCACTTGCACATACACTCATCATTCAGTCTCTAATTTTCTCTGGATTTACAGTGTTTTGTGTGATTTAATTAACATATTAAGTAAAGTCCAAGGTAGTAGGTTGGTAGACAGCAACCGCCCAGGGAGGTACTACCGTCCTGCCAAGTGAGTGTAAAATGGAAGTCTGTATGTAATTGTTTTACGTGATGGTAGGATTGCTGGTGTCTTTTTCTGTCTCATAAACATGCAAGGTTTCAGGTGTCTTGCTACTTCTACTTACACTTAGGTTACACTATACATGCATGTACCAGCATAAATATACACACCCCTCTGGGTTTTCTCCTATTTTTCCTACTAGTTCTTGTCCTTGTTTATTTCCTCTTATCTCCATGGGGAAGTGGAACAGAATTCTTCCTCTGTAAGCCATGCGTGTCATAAGAGGCGACTAAAATGCCAGAAGCAAGAGGCTAGTAACTCCTTCTGTATACATTACTGAAGTTAAAAAGAGAAACTTGTTTTTCTTTTTGGGCCACCCTGCTTTGGTGGAATACAGTCGGTTTGTTGAGAGAAGATTCTTAGTGTTCATTTGTCTTCTGCATCAGCAGACCAAGTACACTAGTTCAGAAGATAATTTAATTATAAAAACTCAGTTTCATAATTCGTTAGTTTTGGACAATTGGCAATATCATACACCCTCTTTCCCCTATTAGTCTGTTAATGAGAAGGTTCACTCTATAATGTTGACCATGGATTATTTTAGAGTAAGATTTTAGGTTCTCTTACATCTATGGAAAGTAGAAATCAGTGGTGGGGTGAAAGACTAAAGAAAATGAACTTTTTTGGCCTGTACTAATGTAGTTGACACAGGAATGTATCATGGATCAGCTCTCTTGTCATCAGCAAGAGAACTGATCCATAATCACTTCAGGGAATAACATTTTTGCTAGTTCTTTGGAAGACAAACAATGCAGCTTGGATTACACAATGCTTACCATCAAATGGTGTAAAGCACACGAAGGAGGTCATGGAGCATTCCTAGAACATAGTCTTTAAAGACTGAGATTTTGCTACTGCTTGTAATAATTTCTGTTTTGTTGAACAGTTGGTGTCACTCAATGCTTTGCTAGTTTACTTATTAGTTCTAATGATAAATATTGCAGTAAAATCTATCATACTTTTTGCAGTTTAATGAAATGGATGGTTTTGAAATGCTTCACAAAGCATTCATCATTAAATATTAATAGATATTATTACATAGTTATGGAATAAAGTGATTACTACAACTGCTCTGAAGAATATTCAGCATAGAATATGGCCTTTAGGTAAATTTACTGAGGATGGTAATGATAATTATTCTCAAGCATTCGCTCTTGATTTAAAAAAGAGTAACATGTATAAAAATTCCAGAGATCTTTATAAAATGAGTAATGATCCTATTTAGTGAAGAAATACAGTGGTACCTTGACTTATGAGTGTCCCAACTTACGAGTTTTCTGAGTTACGAGCCGTTGCTTGGTCGATTTTTTGCTTCAAGTTGCGAGCCAAAATCCGAGTTACGAGCAAGCTTCAGATACGCCGCCACTCGCAGGAGATACTGAGGAAATATCAAAAACCTTGATAATAACCAATGTGTAACATCCTTTCAACTTTGATACCACTGGTAGTGTCATCCTGCCAGAATGTTTTATAACATATGCCCTAAGTAAAGAGAAACAATTCTGGAACATGTGTAATACATGTTCGGCAGGCCGGCTGGTTGGGTGGCCAGCTGGCAGGCTGGCTGATTTGCTTTGGTTGTCTCTATCTCCTTCTGTCTGCCTGTATCTATCTCTGTCTGTCTATCTGTGTCTTTATCTCTGTCTCTGTCTGTCTCTGTCTATCTCTGTCTCTATCTCACAGGTACACATAAATAGTTATACAATGTAAATTACCTAGGATAACCCAAAAAATCCAGTGCTATACACTGTGCTTGTAGATATAAGGCATAATAAGCATGACTGGCAAGTAATACACATTTTCACTTGTTCAGGAATCAGAGGTGACAACTCTGCATCGTGTGTAATACCTGTTGGTTCATGAGCGGCTCTCTCTCTGAGACAGAGAGACAAGTAGAGAGACAGGAAGATGACAGAAACACAGGCAGACAGAAAGACAGATAAGCAGAGACAGAGATAAACATAGACAGAGCCAGAGAGACAGATAGACAGACAAATAGATAGAAACAAACAGATAGACAGACAGATACAGAAACAAACAGATAGACAGACATGTTTGTGTAACAGTGAAAAATAAAGCCAAGGCAGTGCACGATCATTGAATGTCACCACTGCTGCACTGTCAGCAGTGGAATGACACTCATCTTTTTTTGTGCTTCAAGGAGTTTCATATATACTCCAGCATTTCTAAAACATTGCTGGGACCTGGCAAAAAAGGTAAAAATCATTTCTTATTTATATTTATTTAAAAACCCGTAACAAAAAAAAATCAGGGTTGTTTTTTGGGGGGTGGAATGGATTAATGGCATTTCAATTAATTTCAGTGAGGAAAATTAATTTGATATACGAGCAAATTGAGTTACGAGCTGGGTCACGGAACAAATTAAACTCGTAAGTCAAGGTACCACTGTATAGAGATTGATTAAAATACATAAAGCTTCATTCAGGAAATCTACAAATGATTTTTGCAGACTATAAATTTGTGCAATGGTTTTGAGGGGCATATAGTTGCTGTAGCCATACAAAACACTTAGTGATATTCATTGCTGAATTCTGATTATTGAATTCAGGTGCTATAGGAAGTGACACAGCTGATAGTAATGAAGATAAATCAGTAGATCAGAATACCAGTGGTATGACACTGGAATGCTATGCAAGATTTCCTATTTAGTTACAACCAAAGCATTCTGAAGTTGTAGTCATACAGTGGACCCTCGGTTTTTGTGTTTAATCCGTTCCAGAGGGATCGGCCAAAACTAAAATTGGCCAAAACCGAAACCATTTTCCCCCTAAGAAATAATGTAAATTCAATGAATCTGTTCCAGACACCCAGAAGTCTTAAAAATTTTTTTTTTTGTACATTAAAGATACAAAAGAATGAACATTCAACATGACGCTTACCTTTATTGTAGACTGTTGTTGCTGGATAGAAGACAGGGAGGAGGGGAGAGGGAAGAGGCTATTGTTTGGAAGGGAAATCCCCCTCCATAAGGACTCTAGATACCAAGTCCTTTTCTGGGGTTACTTCCCTTCTTTGTTTTTTAATGCCACTAGGACCAGCTTGAGAGTCACTGCACACCTGTGGCACTAAATATCTGTCCAGAGAGCTCTGTTTCTGGAGTCTCTTTAAAATGTCCCTAAAATGGGACAAGAGATTGTCATTGTACATGTTGCCGAGACGTCTTGCAACATCTTTGTGAGGGTGATGTTGTTCTACAAATTAATGCATTGTAGTCCACATTGCACAAATCTCCTTAATCTTTGAAGAAAGCACCTTCTTCCATCTCTTTCCCTCCTCCTGTGAAGCAATTTCCCGAATTGTGGTTTGATGGTGTTGCAGCTCAAGCTCTTGCAGCTCTGCAGTGGTTAGCTCTTCATTGTGGTCCTCCACCAACTCTTCCACATCCTCGCCACTCACCTCCAACCCCATGGAATTCCCCAATGCCACAATACTTTCCACAACTGGCATAGGCTCCTCAGGGTCATCCCCAAACCCTTCCAAATCCCTCTCTTGGACACAATCTGGCCACAACTTTCTCCAAGCAGAGTTCATTGTTCTGGAAGTCACTCCCTGCCAAGCCTTATCTATAAGACCTATGCAATTGAAGATATTGAAATGATCCCTCCAGAACTCTCTTAGGGTCAGTGCAGTGTCTGAGGTCACATCAAAGCACCTTTGAAACATGGTGTACAGTTTTTTGAAGTTTGCATTGACCTGCTGGTCCATGCACTGGATGAGAGGAGTGGTGTTGGGAGGCAAGAACTTCACTTACAAAACTGAATTCCTTAGACAATTGGTCTTCTAAGTCTGGAGGATGAGCAGGAGCATTGTCCATTTCCAGGAGGCACTTGAGTTCCAATTTATTTTCCAGGAGGTATGCTTTCACACTTTGACCAAACACTTCATTGAACCATTCCAGAAAAATTTCCCTCGTGACCCATGCTCTACTGTTAGCCTTCCACATCACACACAATTTACTCTTGACGACACTGTTTTTCTTGAATACTCTGGGATTTTCAGAGTGATACACCAGTAAAGGCTTCAGTTTTAAATCTGCACTAGCATTAGCAGAGAACAAGAGAGTTAGCCTGTCTTTCATAGGCTTGTGTCCTGGCAGTGCCTTTTCCTCCTGAGTAATGTAGGTTCTGTTTGGCATTTTCTTCCAAAACAGGCCTGTTTCGTCACAATTAAACACTTGTTGGGGTTTGAATCCTTCAGCCTCTATATATGTTTTGAATTCGCGCATGGATTTTTCAGCCGCATGTTTGTCTGAACTGGCACCCTCACCATGCCTTACAACACTGTGTATGCCACTTTGATTCTTGAATTTTTCGAACCAGCCTTTGGTGGCCTTAAATTCACTAACATTAGAACTTGTTCCAGGAATTTGCTTTGAGATCATCATGCAACTACCTTGCCTTTTCACAAATAACACTCTGGGAAACACAATCACCTGCTAATTGTTTTTCGGTTTTCCACACTAACAACAATTTCTGCATATTTTCAATTGTTTGTGATCTCTGTTTTGTTATGGTAGTCACCCCTTTTGCAACATCAGCTTGCATGATTTCTTTTCTCTTACCCACAATGGAACTGATGGTTGATGGCGACTTCAACCAGGCTCTGCAATACGTATGCCACTATCATATTTTTCAATTATTTCCTTCTTCATTTTTATGGTGTTCCTCACTTTATTTACCAAAGGAGTTGCACTAGGAGCTTTCTTTGGACCCATGGTGGCTTATTTAGCAGTCACACACACTAATAAAGTGCCCAAAATAATGGATTGTTAAGAAATGTTTTGTATGAACTCGCAGGATAATGTTCACTCAACCAGAAACAATGCTACACTGCGTGACAATGTTCGTGAGGCGGGCTTTGTGTGCCCGCTGGGCATTCGGACAGGTTCTGTACCATCGACGAAAACGGAGCCAATTGACGAAAACAGAGCCAATATTTCCACGAGAAAAGTTGGCCAAAACCGAGGGTCCACTGTACATGGGTTTTACCAAGCAGTAAATCCTGACCACTGCTATGGTTAGATATTTGTACTGTGTATGGATAAATTGCATACATAATCATATGAAGGGGCACCACACTGCTGTCAGTATTTAAGGACTTAACCGTACCTGTAATTGATATTTAGATATAATGCCAGCACTCACAGTTGATATTGAAGATATAACAGCAGCACTCATAGTTGATATTGAAGAATCAGAAGTTTTAGATGTGTCCGATACAGGTACAGTGCTATACCTGTATGTGTGTGTTTCATAATTTTATATTCTCACTAGTTGCATCATGTTCTTCAACTCAACATGATACATATATTTTGTGAATACAAATTGCAAAAGGGCAACATCTATAGGTACTGATGTTTCTCATAATGTTCTATTTTTGTTCTATTTATTTTAATGTCTGTTTTGAAAAGAATAATAAAATTAGTGTAATAATAATAATAATATAATAATATTTTTATTTTGATGCAAGTTACAAGTATACATAGTTATTGGTAGTTACAATTATAAAACTGTAATGCAAGGAGAGCCACTGGCATGCCATGGCATTAGGGGCAGCTTATTCTAAAGACTTATTCACTAAGTACTTAATACTAGAGAAATTGATTGAGTTTATTCTAGTTATATATTATTTCAAATTACAATATGATTATACATACTATTAAAAGACAATACTAGAGAAATTGGTTGAGTTTATTCTAGTTGTATATTTTATTTCAAGTTACAATATGTTGATGTGATACTAGTAAAATAACAATACTAGAGAAATTTATTGAGTTTCTTCTAGTTATATATTTTATTTCAAATTAACAAAATGATGAATACTATACTATTTTAAATGACAATATGATGATATGAAATTGCAACAAGTGTTAAGGAGGATGACAATATAAAACTGAGGTTATCTTATGTAAAATAACATTGGGTTTGAAAGTTTGTTACAATATGAGTGTATGAGGTTTCATGAATTTGATAAGCGAAGACTTCAGAATATTGAAAACCCGTGATTAGAAAGAATAGGATTTTAGTTTCCATAGGTCAGGAAGAGAGAGACAGCCACTGGCAGTAAGCTATGCAATGAAGTGAGTGATTGTGGCTAAATCACCTGTTTTAAAATTCCACTGTAATGCTCAAAAATAACCCATATGGGTTATTATTGAGCACTGACAAGTGTTCATTACACATTAGTTATCCATTGACATCCACTGTAATATTCACTGGGCCCTCCTGCAACTGACTGGGGTGCATTCTTTATCAGATACTTATTTTAAATATTTGCAGGGTCTCTTGGAGGGAGAGCACTGGGGGGCATCTGTGTTGGGTGTGACATCCATGGCAGGTCATGCAGCAAGGATATCTTGTGAGAGTGTTCCTCACCACCGCTGCAATACTCTTGATCCTCGGTGTCCTCAAGGTAGAAGTCAGTAGGGAAACTATCTCTCTCCTGCATAACCCTTATACTTATTACAATTTTTATGTGTGTGAGTAAATAAATATAAAATAATGTATACTGTACATACATTTTTTTTCTCCATGGGGAAGTGGAACAGAATTCTTTTTCCGTAAACCATGCGTGTCGTAAGAAGCGACTCAAATGCCAGGAGCAAGGGGCTAGTAACCCCTTCTCCTGAATATATTACTAAATTTAAAAGGAGAAACTTTTTTTTTTCCTTTGGGTAGTCCTGCCTCCGTGGGATATGGCCGGTTTGTTGAAAAAAAAAAAACTTTTTTTTTTAAACATACGTACTGGCCATCTCCCACTGAGGCAGGTGGCCCGAGAAAGAAACACTTTCACCAACATTCACACTATCATTGTCTTACCAGGGGCATGAGGATACATACATACATATAACATACATATGTATTTAGTAGGTTGGTAGACAGCAAACACCCAGGGAGGGACTACAGTCCTGCCAAGTGAGTGTGAAACGAAAGCCTGTATTTGTTTTACATGATGGTAGGATTGCTGGTGTCTTTTTTCTGTCTCATAAACATGCAAGATTTCAGGTACGTCTTGCTACTTCTAGTTACACTTAGGTCACACTAAACATACATGTACATGGATATGTATGCACACTCATCTGAGTTTTCTTTGATTTTATCTTAATAGTTCTTGTTCTTATTGCTTTTCCTTTCATATCCATGGGGAAGTGGAATAAGAATCTTTCCTCCGTAAGCCATGCGTGTTGTAAAAGTCAACTAAAATGCTGGGAACAATGGGCTAGTAACCCCTTTTCCTGTATAGATTTACTAAAAAGAAAAAGAAAAAAACCGTCAAAGTGGGATGTTTGAATGTGCGTGGATGTTGTGCGAATGATAAGAAAGAGATGATTGTAGATGTTATGAATGAAATGAAGCTGGATGCCCTGGGTTTAAGTGAGACAAAGATGAAGGGGGTAGGAGAGTTTCATTGGGGGGAAATAAATGGTATTAGGTCAGGGGTTTCAAATAGAATTAGAGCTAAAGAAGGAGTTGCAATAATGTTGAATAATCAATTATGGCAGGTAAAGAGGGAATATAAATGTATAAATTCAAGGATTATGTAGAGTAAAATAAAGGTTGGATGTGAAAAGTGGGTTATAGTAAGTGTTTATGCACCTGGAGAAGAGAGAAGTGTAGAGGAGAGAGAGAGAGAGATTTTGGGAAATGTTGAGTGAGTGCATGGGGAGTTTTGAACCAAGTGAGAAAGTACTACTTGTGGTTGGGGATCTTAATGCTAAAGTGGGTAAAAATGTTGTGGAGGGAGTAGTAGGTAAATATGGGGTGCCAGGGGTAAATGTAAATGGGGAACCGTTAATTGAGCTATGTGTAGAAAGAGGTTTGGTAATAAGTAATACATATTTTATGAAAAAGAGGATTAATAAGTATTCAAGGTATGATATAGCACGTAATGAAAGTAGTTTGTTAGATTATGTATTGGTGGATAAAAGGTTGATGGGTAGGCTTCAGGATATACATGTTTATAGAGGGGCAACAGATATATCGGATCATTATTTATTTGTAGCTACAGTTAGAGTAAAAGGTAGATGGGACAAAAAGAAAATGGCTACAGCAAGTAAGAGAGAGGTAAAAGTGTATAAACTAAGGGAGGAGGAAGTTAGGGTGAGATATAAGCAACTATTGGCAGAAAGGTGGGCTAGTGCAAGTATGAGTAGTCGGGGGGTTGAAGAGAGTTCGGATAGTTTTAAAAATGCAGTAGTATTAGAATGTGGGGCAGAAGTTTGTGGCTATAGGAGGTGGGTGCAGGAGGAAAGAGAAGTGAGTGGTGGAATGAAGAAGTAAAGGGTGTGATAAAAGAGAAAAAGGTAGCTTATGAGAGGTTTTTACAAAACAGAAGTGTTAATAGAAGAGCAGAGTATATGGAGAGTAAAAGAAAGGTGAAAAGAGTGGTGAGAGAGTGCAAAAGGAGAGCAGATGAAAGAGTGGGAGAGGCTCTGTCAAGAAATTTTGCTGAAAACAAGAAAAATTTTTGGAGTGAGATAAACAAGGTAAGAAAGCCTAGGGAACGAATGGATTTGTCAGTTAAAAACAGAGTAGGGGAGTTAGTAGATAGGGAGTTGGAGGTATTGGGTAGATGGCGGGAATATTTTGAGGAACTTTTAAATGTCGAAAAAAGGGAGGCAGTAATTTCATGCACTGGCCAGGGAGGTATAACATCGTTTAGGAGTGAAGAAGAGCAGGATGTGAGTGGGGGGGAGGTGCGTGAGGCATTACGTAGAATGAAAGGGGGTAAAGCAGCTGGAACTGACGGGATCATGACAGAAATGTTAAAAGCAGGGGGGGATATAGTGTTGGAGTGATTGGTATTTTTGTTTAATAAATGTATGAAAGAGGGGAAGGTACCTAGGTATTAGCAGAGAGCATGTATAGTTTCTTTATATAAAGGGAAGGGGGATAAAAGAGATTGTAAGAATTATAGGGGAATAAGTTTACCAAGTATACCGGGTAAAGTGTACGGTAGGGTTATTATTGAAAGAATTAGAGGTAAGACAGAGAGTAGTATTGCAGATGAGCAAGGAGGCTTTAGAGTGGGTAGGGGATGTGTAGATCAAGTGTTTACAATGAAGCATATATGTGAACAGTATTTAGATAAAGGAAGGGAAGTTTTCATTGCATTTATGGATTTAGAAAAGACATATGATAAGAGTGGATAGGGAGCAATGTGGTAAATGTTGCAAGTGTATGGGATAGGTAGTAAGTTACTGAATGCTGTAAAGAGCTTTTATGAGGATAGTGAGGCTCAGGTTAGGGTGTGTAGGAGAGAGAGGGAGATTACTTCCTGGTAAAAGTAGGTCTTAGACAGGGATGTGTAATGTCACCATGGTTGTTTAATATATTTACAGATTGGGTTGTAAAAGAAGTAAATGCTAGGGTGTTGGGGAGAGGGTTGGGATTAAATTATGGGAAATTAAATGCAAAATGGGAGTTGACAGTTACTTTTTGCTGTTGATACTGTGCTTATGGAAGATTCTAAAGAAAAGTTGCAAAGGTTAGTGGAAGAGTTTGGGAGGGTGTGTAAAGGTAGAAAGTTGAAAGTGAACATAGATAAGAGTAAGGTGATGAGGGTATCAAACGATTTAAATAAAGAAAAATTGGATATCACATTTGAGAGAGGGATTATGGAAGAAGTGAATGTTTTCAGATATTTGGGAATTGACTTGTCAGCGGATGGATTTATGAAGGATGAGGTTAACCATAGAATTGATGAAGGAAAAAAGGTGAGTGGTGCCTTGAGGTATCTGTGGAGACAAAACACATTATCCATGGAGGTAAAGAAGGGAATGTACGAAAGTATAGTGGTACTAACACTCTTATATGGGTGTGAAGCATGGGTTGCAAATGCTGCAGCGAGGAGGCGGCTGGAGGCAGTGGAGATGTCCTGTCTAAGGGCAATGTGTGGTGTAAATATTATGCAGAAAATTCGGAGTGTGGAAATTAGGAGGTGTGGAGTTACTAAAAGTATTTGTCAGAGGGCTGAAGAGGGGTTGTTGAGGTGGTTTGATCATTTAGAGAGAATGGATCAAAGTAGAATGACTAGGAGAGCGTATAAATCTGTAGGGGAAGGACGGCGGGGTAGGGGTCGTCCTCGAAAAGGTTGGAGGGAGGGGGTAAAGGAGGTTTTTTGGGCGAGGGGCTTGGACTTCCAGCAAAACAAAAAAAACTCCCGGCACACTTTTGTATCATCATTTGCAGATGACACTAAAATAAGCATGAAAGTCACTACAGTAGAGGACACTGAATAATTACAGGAAGACATAAGCAAGGTCTTCCAGTGGGCAGTGGAGAACAACATGACGTTCAATGGTGATAAGTTTCAGCTGCTTAGGTATGGAAAGAATGAAGAACTCAAAAGGAACACTACAGTGGACCCCCTTAATGAGCACCCCAGAAATCGTACAGTTATGTAAGTATAATATTGTAAGTGCTTGTGGAAGTGTATTTTTGGGGGTCTGAAATAGACTAACCTACGTGACATTATTTCTTAAGAAAGTAAATTCGTTCAGTAATGGCACTTGAGCAGGCTTCTGGAATGAATTTTGCTCGTTAGGCGGGGGTCCACTGTACGTATATACAAAACGCAAGAGGATCACCACATAGAACGAAAGGAACACGTAAAGGACTTGGGAATAATTATGTCTGCTGATCTTTCTTTTAAAGACCATAACAAGACAAAGATCACAACAGCCAGGAAGATGACGGGGTGGGTATTGAGAACTTTCAATACAAGGGAAATAATGCCGATGGTGACACTCTTCAAATCGCTAGTGCTCCCTCGCTTAGAATATTGCTCAGTGCTGACGGCCCCGTTCAAGGCAGGAGAAATATCAGAGCTGGAACAAATTTAGAGATCATTTACGGCTCACATTGAGCCATTGAAACATCTAAATTATTGGGAACGCCTTCAAGTCTTGAACATGTACTCATTGGAGCAGAGGAGAGAGAGAGAGATACATGATAATATATACCTGGAAAGTACTTGAGGGCCTAGTCCCAAATCTGCACACTGCCATAACAACATACTGGAGTGAGAGATATGGGAGGAAATGTAAAATAAACCCAGTGAGGAGCTGGGGTGCAGTGGGGACAATTCAGGAGCACTGTATTAACATCTGGGGTCCCAGACTATTCAACATCTTACCAGAAGATATCCGAAACACGGCTGGAACCAGTGTAGAAGCCTTCAAGAGGAAACTAGACAAGTATCTTCACCAGGTGCCAGATCAACCAGGCTGTGATGGATATGTGGGGCAGCAGGCCTCCAGCAGCAACAGCCTGGTTGACCAGGCAAGCACCAGACGAGCCTGGCCCATGGCCAGGCTCAGAGAGTAGATAAACTCTCGAAACTTCAAAGGTATATCAAAGGTAAGCATGTGTGAGCGTGTTAGATAGGAGTGAATGGAGACGAATGGTTTTTGGGACCTGACGAGCTGTTGGAGTGTGAGAAGGGTAACATTTTGTGAAGGGATTCAGGGAAACCAGTTAATTGATTTAGTTGGACTTGAGTCTTGGAAATGGGAAGTACAATGCCTGCACTTTAAAGGAGGGGTCTGGGATAGTGACAGTTGGGAGGGACTTATTCTCAGCTGTCGTATCTGAGCGCCTCTGCAAAGACAGTGATTATGTATGAGTGAGGTGAAAGTGTTGAATGATGGTGAAAGTATTTTCTTTTTGGGGATTTTCTTTCTTTTTGGGTCACCCTTCCTCGGTGGGAGACGGCTGACTTTTTGAAAAAAAAAAAAAAAACTATGTTATATGTACATGTACAATGGTACCTCGGGTTACGAGCTTAATTCGTTCCAGAAGGCTTTTCGAGTGCCGATACCGAACGAATTTGTTCCTATAAGGAATAATGTAAATTAGATTAATCCGTTTCAGACCCCCAAAAATACACTTACAAAAGCACTCACAGAAATACATTTACATAATTGTTCGAGTTGGGAGCTGTTCGTATGTCGAGGTGCCACTGTATATATGCCAAAATGGCAAAGGTGTTTTCTGCCGAATAAACAGAGGGAAAATTTGTATTTGATAAATCTGTAAAAATCATTCTGACCAGAATGAAAAAATATATATAACTGATTTTAAGTAATATTAACCCTCTGAGGGTCCAAGCCATTATTCTATGCCTTGTCCACAGGGTCCAAGAATTTCTAAAAAAATGTTTTTTTATTTTTTCTTATGAAATGGTAGAAAATCATTTTCTGAGGGTAATAAAACAAAAAGTACGAAATTTGATGGGAAATTGACGAAATTACACTGTCTTGAATTTTACTGCATCAACAATATTGCCCACTGAGTCCTATATTAGGCCAATTACATTATTCCAGTTGACCAAATTCTTAGCTATTTCACTAGTATTACTTCTATTTTATCGATTGAGAACAAGAAACTGCCTAATTAAATATTTCAACTACCCAATAAAGTGGTCAGAAATTGGTAATTTGGCCAATTTCCCACAAAGTTCAAAATATTCCAATTTCAAAATAGGTTCCAGAATAAACAATGCAGGCATTCCTGGCACTAAAATAACATTTCCTCTGTGTATTAGTTATGTTTCCAGGCTTTACAGATGAATTCCATTTTGATTTTTTTTTCACATAAAGAATTTTTATTCACACCAAAAAAATAGAAGATTTACTGTTATGCAATATTGTAATAATTGTATAAATAATATCAGTGCATTTATGAACGTATATTAGACCCACCAGTTGACATGTATTGGATGCGTGACATCATTTATTTTCTCTTGAACATCGGCAAAAATTAAACATTTCTGCTACTTTGAGCTCAATTTCAGGCTATTTTCAGTAATAAAATCAATCAAAATCATCTTTATTTCTGTAATATATCTAACATTCTATCAAATGAGACCAAGAAACCACGAATACAACCGTAAAATCCATACGAAAATACACAGCAATATCACTGTTTTAATCCAAAAACATATTCGCAGTTTTTTCTCATTATGCACTGTATGCTGCAGAAGTTGTTTTATATAGTGCACACTTACCACATAGATCCATTCTCTCATATCTAGGCCGAAATTTACTGCTCACGGCTTATCTGAGTGAGCTGAGCTCATGGCATATAACCGGCTTGGACCCTGTGGACAAGACGTAGATCTACGGCTTGGACTCTCAAGAGGTTAAATACATTTAAAGTGATGTATCTTGATGTAAGAAATATTTTATCCACCAGGGGTTTTATCAGTCTAATACAGATACATGTATATGAGAAAGAAAACATAGCCATAGGAACCAGAGAGGTATTGATGCCAAGGAGTAGTAGTGGCCACTTAAGCATGGGCAGGGCTAGTGAATAGAGGTACAATTTAATTTGATGGTCATGGAAGTAGTGGTCAGGTTTGGTGTGAGATGAAATAGCAGTGGTGGTCATAAAAGTGAGGATGGGATTTGCTAGTGGAGAAAAAATTGATTTGATCACTTTGGCTTGGCATTTTAAGAGTAGCTGAGCCAGAACTTGAGAGATAATGAAAGCCTCTGTGTTTTGTATTATGGTGTTGGATATAACAAAAATAGATGATGCTAAACGTTTGTGTGGCTGGCGTTCTTTCTTTATGACCATTTTATTGCCATTCCAATTCATGTGTCCACACGAGTTCCTTTGTATAATACATATGTTAGTTATGTCTCTCCTACATGCATATTTGTGTTTGCTGACTCTAGTCTCCTTAATGTAAATCTTTGTGTAAAATGGGAAAATGTACCAACATTATGATATTAACAACATAATGATCATGTTATGGTATTTTTCCTCTCTCATTATTACTGCACACAAAGATGAATGAATGATTATTATGAATTTAACAAACTTTAGTCAATAGATGAACAGACTATTGGAAGACAGACACACTTAAAAATTTATTAATGTACTGTACCTGTCTTTGAACAACATACTAAACAATTCCTACACTACCTACATTAAGTTCCAAAAAAATCGAGCAAGGAAAATTTTTTGTCTTACAGTTCCCTACAGCTCCTAACCCACATATCTGTGTGATTTGTTAAAACACAGAAACTTGTCTGTATGCACTATATAACACCCTTTTTAATTTAATCATATTAGAACTGCAGGAGCCACTCATGACAAAATGTTTCCTGTTTCCTTAATAAATGTCATGAACTATACACAAGTGTCTTTATCCACAGCATGTTGTCATCACCATACCAGTTACAGCCACTTTAAAGCCTTTTCATATCTGAAATATTTTAGAAGATGTTTCATAACCAAGGTACTCTTCCCTGAAGGAAATCAGCCATGTATTGCGCTCAATAATTTTCACAAAAATTGTGAAATTTCAAATAACATTTGTATGCTATTCACTTTAATCTCAGAGAATGATGTAGCAATTAATTAAATAACACCAAAATGAAGAAATTACCTCTCTCTACTTCACTATGTACATATAATGATATTATTTTAGTACAGTATTTGATTGTTTTGCAGTGGCCTGTAAAGAGATGTATTTTGTACCGTATATATGTTGATTTTTCTTTGGGATGGTTGCAGTCGGTGAGAGGGAGTGTGCACAGGAGCAAGCAGTTCAAGTCATTACCAGCAGACTGAGGGAAAAGCTGAATCTCTGCTCATCTGCCATTGACAAGACTGAGGTGAAGCTGCTGAACACTTTTATTTTATACTCTTGTTTTCTATAATGATGATCATTTATTATAATGACTTGCACTTATGTAGTGCATGATTTTTATTAAGATCCTTAATACAAATGTACAGTGCTTTCATCCTCTTCAGTTTGAATATTACAATTTAATAAAAATTTGAAGAACTGTGAAAAAATTATGAAATTATGGTAGAATAATCCTGTGGAATATCTCATGTAAAGTGTCCAGTAATATTATTATTGAATAAGACAGCAAGTAGGAGTGCAGGGGAACAAGAAAGATTTTAGAAGGGTAGGGTACGTGTAGACCATGTGTTATTGAATCATGTAAGTGAACAGTATTTAGATAAGAGTTAAAAGCTCTTTGTTATATTCATCTATTTTTAGAAAAGACATATGATAGGGTGACTAGGAGGCAGTGTAGTAGATGTTGCAGACATATGAAATAGGTAGTAGCTTACTAAAAGCAGTAAAGAGTTTTTTCACAGAAAGTAAGGCTCAGGTTAGAGTATGTAGGAAGGAAGGGGCCTATTTTCCAGTAAAAGTAGAGGAGGAGGAGGTGGCGGAGGCAGAGGCGGCGGAGGCAGAGGCAGCGGTGGCTGGAGGAACCTGGAGCTAGTGGGGATGTCGATGTCATATTTTAGAGCAATGTGTGGGGTTAATTTTTTTTTAACACGTCGGCTGTTTCTCACCAAGGCAGGGTGACCCAAAAAGAAAGAAAACCCCAAAAAGAAAGAAAAAACTTTCATCAACACTTTCACCATCACTCATACATAATCACTGTCTTTGCAGAGGCGCTCAGATATGGCAGTTTAGATGTCCCTCCAAACTGCCACTATCCCAAACCCCCTTCTTTAAAGTGCAAGAATTTGTTATGTTATTTTCCCCTTATTTATCATCAAGGTTCTACATGTACTAGCATAGGGTATTTACTTAAAAGGTCTTAGGGTAAAAGGAGGATATTTATAGGCTAAAAAGATACTTACTCAGGCTTAGCTACCGCATTTGAAAACTTATTGGTCCTCTCACATTCCTCTCAAAAGGTTATTTAACCCTTTGGGGGTCGGTGCCGTACTAGTACGTTTTACGAGCAGGGGTTGGTGCTGTACTAGTACGCCCAAATTCTAGCGGCCTCAATTTAAGCAGAAAACGTCTGGTACGCATACATATGAAAGAATGGGTCTGTGTGGTCAGTGTGCGCAGTATAAAAAAAATCCTGCAGTACACACTGCATAATGAGAGAAAAAAAACTCTGACCGTTTTTTTCTATTAAAAAAGCGACTTTGCAGTCGATTTTCGTATGGTATTTATTGATGTATTCTCGTTTTCCTGGTCTCATTTTATAGAATGGAAAATATATTACAGAAATAGAGATGATTTTGATTGGTATAACAATGACAAGTACCTTGAGCTCAAAGTAGCGAAAATGTTCGATTTTTTATGATGTTCAAGATTAAACAAATCACACCATGCCTCCAATACACATCAACTGGCGAGTCTTATATTCATGCACAAGTGCTCTGATATTATTTATACCATTTTTACAATGATGCAGTTGTATACATAACAGTAAATCTTCTATTTTTTGTGAGAATAAAAATTCAAAATGAAAAGCAAAAGTAATGGAATAGGGGCCTGGAGACGTGACTAATGAACAGAGAACATGTTATTTTAGTGCCAGGAATGTCTGTCTTGTTTACTCTGTACCCTATTTTGAAATTGGCATCGTTTGAAATTTGTGTGAAATTGGAAAATTGCCATTTTCTGACCACTATTTTGGGTAGATAAAATTGGTAAATAGGCAGTTTCTTGTACTCAATCGATAGAAGAAATGGAGTTCTAGTGAAATAGCTATAATTTTAGGAGACTGAAACATTGGAATTTGTCGAAAATAAAGCTCAAAGTGGGCGAAATCGCGGATGAGTAAGTGTCATGGCTACCGCTAACTTCGCGAAAGCATAATTCCGTTAGTTTTCGATCAAATTTCATAATTTTGGTGGCGTTATGATCGGAAAAAGATTCTCTATCATTTCATAAGAAAAAATTATTTTTTTTTTCCAAAAAATTTTCGACCCCAGGAACACTTTCTTATGTTATTACAATGAGACATGCAACTTATAAACTAGTACTTATAAAAATGTGCATTTATTTATATAACCTATTATATTCAGAAAATCAGTTTAATTCAGCTGCTTTAAGTTTTAAGGATGGCCTAGCCTTTAAACATCTTAAGCAGTATACTTCTGATTAATTCAATATAATTAGGTATTCATGTTATTTAATTACAACAATACATGCTGGGTTCCATAGCCCCATAATAAGTCCATAATACCCCATAACAGAATTGTACTTCCCACTTCCAAGACTCAAGCCCAGCTATCTGGTTTCCCTGAATCCCTTCACAAAATATTACCCTGCTCACCCTCCAACAGCTCATCAGACTTTGATTGTTTTCTTCTTTTTAGTAAGCTATACGGGAAAAGGGGTTACTAGCTCATTGCTCCCGGCATTTTAGTTGACTTTTACAACATGCATGGCTTATGGAGGAAAGATTCTTATTCCTCTTCCCATGGATGAGACGGGAAAAGTAATAAGAACAAGAACTATTAAGATAAAATCAAAGAAATCTCAGATGAGTGTGTATATATAAACATGTACATGAATGTGTAGTGTGACCTAAGTGTAAGTAGAAGTAGCAAGACATACCTGAAATCTTGCATGTTCATGAGACAGAAAAAAGACACCAGCAATCCTACCATCATGTAAAACAAATACGTACAGGCTTCTGTTTTACACTCACTTGGCAGTATTGTAGTACCTCCCTGGGCAGTTGCTGTCTACCAGCCTTCTACAATAAATTATATGGTTGGTTAAAAAAGGTACAATTCAGGGTTTGGAAGTGGGGTTGTTGAGATGTTCAGGGAAGGTTGCTTTTGTGGTTGGAGTGACTACAGTGTCTGTTTTGGACTTTGTCTTTAAATTGGAATGTGTTGAAAGTATTGTAAAATTGGACAATTTACCGACATCTGGATGCTTTAAAAGATAGTCCTGATAATTAAATGGGCAGTTTATTGAGATCAGTGGATAGTATGGAAGGCATACTAGTGAAATAGGTTGGTTTGAGCACTGGAATTGGCCTAAAATATCTCTCAAATTGGGCAAAATTGTTGCACAAAGTGCTCCCCAACCTCCAACTTTGTGCCTGCATAATTCCATAAGAATTACATGAATTTTTGCATTTTTGGTATCAGTGCACTTTATATGAAGATTGTCAACGATTTTAGAAGATTTTTTTTTTTCCAAAATGGCAGCACAAAAGAGGCTCAATTTGAGGGATGGTGTTGACAGTGAAAGGGTCAGTGTATTGAAAGAGGCAATCATGCTTACTGTAACTCATGATTCTGTTTGTGATACTCTAAATTAGTACAGTGAGCAAAAGTGAATTGGTTTGTCTACTTGCAGTAGCTTTATTGTTGTTGACACACTCATGTGTCAACTTTCTGACAGATAGAACACAAAGGGTAGTAGTAGTAGTAGTAAAGAGAGCTACTGAGCCCAAGGCACTGTCCTGGTGCCTCTACTGTTTCTCATCCTAGTAACAGTCATAGATAAAAGCACTCGCCACAGTTTGTATCATCATTTGTGAATGACACCAAGGCATGAAAAAATTGCAGGGGAAACATAAACATGGTTTTCCAGTGGAAAATAACATGACATTCAATACCGATAAGGAACATGTGAAAGATCTGGGCAAATATCATGATGGCCAGGAAAATGGCAAGGTTGATTATGAAAACTTTCAAAAGAAGGGAAATTGTGCCAACTGTGACACTGTTCAAATCGCTTGTACTTTGTTGTTTAACCCTTAAACGGTCCACACGTATATTTACGTTAGCTCGCCCAGTGCCCCGACTCTTTTGAAAAAAAAAAAACAAATATTTTTTTTATAGAAATAAAGAGCACATTTTTTTAAGTGTTATAGGATAAAAAAAAAAATTTGGGTCAGTAGTTACCGAGATATGAGTCAGAGAAGTTGGCACTGGATGCTCACCTGACAGCAACAGAAGTCCTGCCGCTTGCAGAATCGGTGCCGATATACCTTTTTTTCACTTTTTTTTATTATTTTATATAATTTTTATGTTCTCATAATCACAATTTATAGTAGTTCTTGTGATTTCATAGCCAGTCTGTGTTCTGACACTAATATTAGGTACTGAAATTGTACTTAAATAATAATAATAATAATGACAGTGCATAAAAATAATAATAATAATAATGATAGTGAATAATAATAATAATAATAATAGTGAATAATAATAATAATAATAATAAAAGTTCCCTTGAAGCATTGCTGCCTTATCTCATCTGAACTCCACTAATGACTCTGGTGACATTTCACGAAGGGTGAGCCGTAGTCTTATCTCTTCTTATTAGTCCAGTAATTACAGTGAGGATATTTGAGAGTTTACACTGCTTCCCTTTATTTGTTACGCAAACCTGTCTGTCTGTCTGTATCTGTCTGTCTGTGTGTCTGTCTTTCTGTCTGCCTGTGTGTCGTCTCCTTTCTGTCTGCTTGTCTCAGAGAGTAGCTCATGAACCAACTGGTATTATGCAGATCACAAGCACAGTATAACACTTTGTCTTGATTTTTTAGTTATCCTAGGTAATTTACACTATGTATAATTGTATTTATGTATGTGTTCCTGTGAGATAGAGACAGAGACAGAAAGATACAGACAGACAGAGATAGACAGCCAATCAGGTATCCAGCTGACCAGCCAGCTGCTGGCCAGCCAGGTGGCCAACCAGCTGCTTGCCAGCCAGGTGGCTAGGCAGGGAGGCAGCCAGCTGGCCTGCCAGCCTGTGTCTGTCTGGGTGTCTGTTTTTCTGTCTGTCTGTGTGTCTGTCTTTCTGTCTGTCTGTGTGTCTGTCTTTCTGTCTGCTTGTCTCAGAGAGTAGCTCATAAACCAACTGGTATTATGCAGATCACAAGTGCATTATATAACTTTGTCTTGATTTATTTAGTTATCCTAGGTAATTTACACTATGTATAATTGTATTTCCGTATGTGTTCCTGTGAGATAGAGACAGAGACAGAAAGATACAGACAGACAGACAGAGATAGACAGCCAATCAGGTACCCAGCTGACCAGCCAGCTGCTGGCCAGCCAGGTGGCCAACCAGGTGGCCAACCAGCTGCTTGCCAGCCAGGTGGCCAGGCAGGCAGGCAGCCAGCTGGCCTGCCAGCCTGCTGACATCACTTTCCACTTCAAAGGGGAGTGTTAATATGACATGACATCAGTGAATCCTTGGTGTTTGCCGCAGTGTTTGCTCTAGCTGGCGCTCAATTTACCTGGTGCTCCCACAAGGTACTAAGTGGTCCCAGATTTTTTTAATATGGCACACCGAGTGTTAAGACCCATTCTATGCTCACCAGGCATCTCAGGCCAATTGTGCCAAATTTGGAGGCAGGAAAAATAAGACGTAAAATTACGTTTGGGGCAGTAGCAGTACTAACGTATATATACGTTTGGACCGTTTAAGGGTTAAAGTATTTTCCAATGCTGATGACTCCATTCTGATCAGGAAAAATATCAAAGCTGCAAAAGATACTGAAATAATTTTTGGCCTGCATAAAGCCAGTAAAGCATTTAAATTACTGGCAATGTCTCAGTCTTAAATATACAGTGGAACCCCGAGTAACGAACACCCTGGAAATCGTACAATTATGTAAGTATAATATTGTAAGTGCTTTTGTAAGTGTATTTTTGGGGGTCTGAAATGGACTAACCTACTTGACATTATTTCTTAAGGGAGTAAATTCGTTCAGTAATGTCACTTGAACAGGCTTCTGGAATGAAGTTTTTACGTTACTCTGGGTTCCACTGTATGTACTTGTTGAAGTGGAGAGAGAGATACATGATAGTATATACGTTGAAAGTATTTGAGAGTCTGGTCCCAAAGCTGTACATTGCCATAGCATACTGGACTGGGAAATGGGAACGAGTGCAAGATAAACCCAGTGAATGGGAGGGGCATCATGGGCACAACAAGAAAACATTATATCAACATCCAGGGTCTCAGATTGTTCAACATCATACCAGAAGATATAAGAAACACTGCTGAGACAAGTGTATAAAACTGGACAAGGTTCTCAACCAAGTGCCAGATCAACCAAGCTGTGATGAATATATGAGCCAGTGAGCTACCAGCAGGAACAGCCTGGTTGATCAGGCAAGCACCAGAGAAGCCTAGCCAAGGGGCCAGGCTCTGGAAGTAGAAAAACTCCCAAAACTCTTGAAAGATATATGAAAGTTTGTTTAGCTTTACTTCATTTCACATTTCCATTTCAAAAATTAGGTCAAGGACCATGTGGAAAGTCTAGATAGTTCTCCCTAAACCTTCTAAAGTTAACATCAAATCATTTGGAATTACTCCATATACTGGAGTTCCTACAGGAAATAATAACAGTGTTTTGGTATTGAATTTTTAATCATAAATTATATTTCTTACAGGTTCTGCTAGCCATTCAAGGTCTGGGAAATGTTGGTGCGTATGGCTATGAGGCTGAGGATGCTTTACGTGAGTGTGGGGCAGCCACAAGTGTTGATGCAGGTGTTCGTGTGGCTGCTCTATCGGTCCTTGGGAAAGGACCATGCTCCATACAGGTTAGTTATTATGTACAATTCTGGAGGAGTCACCTACATCTTGAACAGTAATTTGGAAGGGACCTGCATCATGTACAGTCCCTTGGAAAGGACCTGCATCAAGTACAGTCCCTGGGAAGGGACCTGCATCATGTACAGTAACAGTGTTAGTGCTTGTTGACCAGAATGTGCTTTAGGATTTTCATTTTATTTTGATGCAAACCCAAATGTCTTAAGAAATGTGTTCCCTTGTCATAGGGAAAGTGTTCTCTCATTTTAGGAGTGCGTTTTCTTATGTATCGAGTCTTGTACAATACAGTGTGTATTAATATTCTGTCAGTGGTACACAAAACCAACAAGTAGTTGAATATGACTCGTGTAACACTTAGGTATCTTTATTGTGGAGATATTTTGTCAACCAGGGGCTTTATCAATCCAACATGGATAATAATTACTGGAGACTGTTTATGACACGAAGAAGTAATTTGAGGTGATCAGCCCTTCAGCCTTGAAAAGAGGTGTTCAGTCCCTCAGTCTGGATTGATCAAGACTGAGGTACTGATCACCTCAACCTATCTTACATCTTTAACCATCTCCAGTATTTATTTTTTGTATTGTTTTGATTAATCCACTGGTTGGTAAAATGTTTCCACAATAAAGATACCCAAGTGTTGCACTTTTTTTTTTTACTGCAACAACCGTCTCCTTCCAAGGTAAGGTGACTGTAAAAAGAGAATACATTCACCATCATTCATTTAATTGCTGTTTTTACAGAAGTGAGCTGACATCACAACTCTGATTATCTTCCATTTCCTGTTGCACTGACTTAAAAGGATCCAACTTATCATGATCTGCACTTATAATTGGAGCTCTTATGAACACTGATTCAGATACTATATGATAATTGCAAATATTCAAAAATTTTTTTTTTATTTTTTTCAACAAGTTGGCCGTCTTCCACCGAGGCAGGGTGGCCCAAAAAGAAAGAAAATCCCCAAAAAGAAAATACTTTAATTTGTTCGGTAACGGCACTCAAACAGCATTCTGGAAAGAATTTTCAACGAAAACCGAGGGTCCAGATACGACAGTTTAGAACTCCCTCCAAACTGCCACTATCCCAAACCCCTCCTTTAAAGTGCAGGCATTGTACTTCCCATTTCCAGGACTCAAGTCCAACTAAATCAATTAACTGGTTTCCCTGAATCTCTTCACATAATATTACCCTGCTCACACTCCAACAGCTCGTCAGGTCCCAAAAACCATTCGTCTCCATTCACTCCTATCTAACACGCTCACACATGCTTGCTGGAAGTCCAAGCCCCTCGCCCACAAAGCCTACTTTACCCTGTCCCTTCAACCTTTTCGAGGACGATCCCTACCCCGCCTTCCTTCCCCTACAGATTTATACGCTCTCCAAGTCATTCTACTTTGATCCATTCTCTCTAAATGACCAAACCACCTCAACAACCCCTCTTCAGCCCTCTGACAAATACTTTTAGTAACTCCACACCTCCTCCTAATTTCCACACTCCGAATTTTCTGCATAATATTTACACCACAGATTGCCCTTAGACATGACATCTCCACTGCCTCCAGTCGCCTCCTCGCTGCAGCATTTGCAACCCATGTTTCACACCCATATAAGAGTGTTGGTACCACTATACTTTTGTACATTCCCTTCTTTGCCTCCATGGATAACGTTTTTTTCTCCACAGATACCTCAATGCACCACGCCCCTTTTTTCCTTCATCAATTCTGTGGTTAACCTCATCCTTCATAAACCCATCCGCTGACAAGTCAACTCCCAAATACGTATCTGAAAACATTCACTTCTTCCATAATCCCTCTCTCCAATGTGATATCCAATTTTCTTTATTTAAATCGTTTGATACCCTCATCACCTTACTCTTATCAATGTTCACTTTCAACTTTCTACCTTTACACACTCCAACACTATATCCCCCCCTGCTTTTAACATTTCTGTCATGATCCCGTCAGTTCCAGCTGCTTTACCCCCTTTCATTCTACATAATGCCTCATGCACCTCCCCCACACTCACCTCCTGCTCTTCACTCCTAAACGATGTTATACCTCCCTGGCCAGTGCATTATGTAAATTACATAATAATGATCTTGTTAAGTTGAATTATGTTTTCTTTCTTGGCTAGTTTTTTTACCAAATTCATTGATACATTTCACCCAAAACCTGCACTTAGGAGACCAACATTAACATTATGCTTTGGTCCATCTTGGACCATTATTAAATCACAACCAACTTGACAGTGGTCCAGGACAGACCAAAATATCATCCTAACTTTCCTTTTCTAAGTGCAGGTTTTTTGAGGAAATTGTTCCAGCCACAGTAGTGACTTTTCACACTTTAAAATGCATTGACAGTTTGTGTATGTATCTGTGGAGAGTTCATGTTTGGTAGCGAATGATAAAGAACTATAACAGTGGACCCTCGGTTTTCGTTCACCTCTAAACTCGAACAGTTATGTAAGTGTATTTTCATAAGTGCTTTTGTAAGTGTATTTTTGGGGGTCTGAAACGACTAATCTAATTTACATTTGTCCTTATGGGAACAAATTTGTTCGGTAACGGCACTCAAACAGCATTTTGGAAAGAATTTTCAACGAAAACCGAGGGTCCACTGTAGATTTATTATTTGTTGCAAAATATCAGCACAGCTATCTAAGTCAAGTTCACATCGATTGAATGAGAGCCCAGAAGGAAAACCCCCCAAGCCTGGACTAGTAGTTGAGGGAAAAGGACCAGAAGGTTTTTGGCATGACATGGAGGTGGGTGAGTTGCCTGGGAGAGGGGAGGCCTTGCCCCCCTGGCTGGTGGACTAGTGGAAAGGAGCGGGGAGTGGTTGCTATGTCTAGAATAAGAGTGAATTGCCAAACAACTTGGGAAGGGAGATGCCCCTGCCTCAGGCTGGTGGCTGTGAGGATGGAGGGAAGAGCAGGTGGTCTCCTCTCTCTATCCTGGCTCTGCTTATTGTATTCTCACTTCAACCTATCCTCCCTCCCTACCCATAATAACCTCTCCACTCCTTCACTGCAACATATGCCATATTCCCAGATACCTAATATTTTGCTCATCAGTGAGATGATATGAGAGCATATATAAAGTTTGTGTCAGATACAAGGGGTGAATGGGAGAGTGGGAGGGAGGGAATGTGAGAGAGGAAGGAAAGTAAGGGAATAGAAAAGATGAAATAGGATGAGGAAACAAAAGAGGAAGGGAAGGGGATTCATTTGAGTTTTATTCAGTGTTTTTAATTTCATCATTAGTAGAAAATATATGAAATTAGAATATGGAATATCATGCCTCGGGAGTGCATCTCTAATTATAACCTGGGTGTCTGTGGGAAAATAGGTTTCAAGTTCTAAACACTCAACTAACAAACAATTTTCAGGAACACATTGATTTTGCAAGTGGGAGACATACTGTATAATGAGTTGTTGTATTATATATCAAGACAATATTGTATGTTAACACATACATATGCTGCTGTACTACGCTGTGCTGTACTTTCCCTTCTTTGGATTTAACCTAATTGCCTCCCATTTCCCAGTTGCTGTAGGAGCCTCATGGGTTTAGAACTTCCCATGGAATTGCTATACAGTAAACCCTTAGCATTTACAGTGGTTTCATTCCTTGAAAACACCATATATGCCAAAACATCAAATATAGATACAGTATATTATTTAATTTGAAAGGGGTTTTGATTCAAAGGTCAAATTAAACAAGATGGAAATGAAACTTTTTGCAGTACATGTATTGCATTTCCTCTTACCAGTGGACTGTATCTCCACTCATTTTTTCTTGGGAGCCATGATGCAGGGTAGTAATATCCAGATAATAGCACACTATGATGGAAGGGCTGCAGTGATGCAAGATAGTAATATCCAGATAATAACTCACTATAATGGAAGGGCGACAGTGATGCATGATAGTAATATCCAGATAATAACACACTATGATGGAAGGGCTGCAGTGATGCTTGATAGTAATATCCAGATAATAACACACTATGATAAAAGGGCCATAGTGATTCATGATAGTAATATCCAGATAATAACACACTATGATGGAAGGGCCGTAGTGATGCATGATAGTAATATCCAGATAATAACACACTATGATGAAAAGGCCGTAGTGATGCATGATAGTAATATCCAGATAACAACACTATGATGGAAGGGCCGTAGTGATGCATGATAGTAATATCCAGATAATACACTATGATGGAAGGGCTGTAGTGATGCATGATAGTATTTTTTTTTTTTTTTTTTTATTAACACATCGGCCGATTCCCACCAAGGCAGGGTGGCCCGAAAAAGAAAAACTTTCATCATCATTCACTCCATCACTGTCTTGCCAGAAGGGTGCTTTACACTACAGTTATAAAACTGCAACATTTACACCCCTCCTTCAGAGTGCCGGCACTGTAATATCCAGATAATAACACACTATGATGGAAGGGCCATAGTGATGCATGATAGTAATATCCAGATAATAACACACTATGATGGAAGGGCTGCAGTGATGCTTGATAGTAATATCCAGATAATAACACACTATGATGGAAGGGCCGCAGTGATGCATGATAGTAATATCCAGATAACACACTATGATGGAAGGGCCGCAGTGATGCATGATAGTAATATCCAGATAATAACACACTATGATGGAAGGGCTGCAGTGATGCATGATAGTAATATCCAGATAATAACACACTAATAATAATAATAATAATAATAATAATAATAATAGTTTATTTGGACATGATACAAAGAGTTACAATGGGTTATGAGATGTACATGCCAAAAGCCCCTAATATGCAGGGCATTTTGGGCAGACTTAAAATTAACTTAAAACTATGGTAAGAATTTTAGTAAATAGTTTACAATATGAGTATAGTTGAGTATTTAAGGTATGAAATTTAAACCTAGTTTAGACATGACATTTTTTAAACAGTTTTATACTTTTGTCTTGTTTATAAAATTAATTAAATCAGATTAAACAAATTAAATCAGTAATTTGTGTTGCAATAACAAATTATATGGTCATTAGATGAGTTACAAGGAGCACAAGGGTACATAAGGATACATGAGGTATAAGTTTCAACATTTGTACTAGATTATATTTGAGCAATTAAGTAAGGGATTTTCAGGCTAAATGGTATGAATTATAGTAGACAGTTTACAATATAAGTATAGTTGAGTATTTAAGCTATGAAATTTTAACATAATTTGAACATGACATTTTTGATACATAATAGTTTTATAATTTTGGATCATTTACAGTTTTATATGTCTACATAATAGAATTATTAAATCAGATTAAACAAATTAAATCAATAATTTGTTTTGCAATAACAGTTTATATGGTCATTAGATGAGTTACAAGGAGCACAAGGGTATATGAGAATGGATTTCGTTATATTAGGTGGTTTATACATTATAAGATATAACATGGCATATATAGATTATGAGGTATAAGTTTCAACATTTGTACTAGATTATGTTTGATAAATTATTTTTCTTTGAGTAATTTTGTAGGGGGTTTTGAGGCTAGGGGAGTAACACAGTGAATAATGTTATTTTGAGGCAGTGTAAAGTTATTTAATAACTTTGTAGCTAATGTAAAGTAGTGGGTATTTAGTTTTGGGCGAGTAGGTGTTTTTTTTAGCAGAGTTTTGAATTGATATACAGACCGGGTTTCTTTGGTAATCATAGGTAATAAATTAAAAAATTTTGAGCCTTTGATGTGCATTGCATTTTTGCATAGTGTGAGGTGGATGCGGGGAACATCGAATAGTGATCTGTGCCTTGTGTTATGTTCATGTGTCCTGTTAAGGTTGGTTAGGAGAATTTTGAGTTGTGGGTTAATATTTGAGTTTAGTGTTTTATGTATGTAATAGGCACTGTAAAAAGTATGGATGTCTTGTATGGTGAGTAAGTTCAGACTTTTGAATATAGGTGGAGTATGTTGTCTAGAGTGGGAATTTGTTATCATTCGAACTGCAGCCTTTTGTTGTGTTATTAATAGTTTGAGGTGATTTATTGTTGTTGAGCCCCATGCACAGATTCCATAGGTGAGATAGGGGTAAATGAGTGAGTGATAAAGGGAAAGGAGAGCTGGTTGTGGAACATAGTACCTTATCTTGGATAGTATTCCTACGGTCTTGGAGACTTTCTTGGAAATTTGTTGTATATGTGTCTTAAATTTGAGGCCACTGTCAAGGTGGATTCCTAAGAATTTTCCCTCTGAGTTTTGTGACAAGTGATCCGTTTATCATTATGTTAAGTGGAACATTTGTAGCTCTGTTCCCAAACTGAATGAAATAAGTTTTGTCAACATTGAAGGTAAGATTGTTAGTCATCATCCAGGTAGATATTTTCTGTAATTCAGCATTTACAGTGTTGGCTAGTGTGACTGGGCATGGGTGAGAGAAGGCGTATGTAGTGTCATCTGCAAATAGTATGGGTTTGAGTAGTTGAGATGCATTTGGTAGGTCGTTTATGTAGATGAGAAAGAGAAGTGGGCCAAGAACACTTCCCTGTGGGACACCAACTGTAATTGTTTGTGTGGAAGAGTTAGCTCCATTTGTGGACACATACTGGCTTCTGTCGCTAAGGTATGACTTTAGGTAGTTGAGGGAGTGCCCTCTTATACCATAGTGTGATAATTTTAGATTTAACAGATCATGGTCAACTGTATCAAAAGCTTTACATAAATCAATGAAGATTCCCAGTGGGATTTCTTTATTTCAAGAGCGGTGTATATTATTTCTAGCATGTGTATGATTGCATCATTTGTGTTTTTATTAGGCCTGAAACCAAACTGACAGGGGTTGAGTATGTTGTGGGAAATGAGGTAGGAATAGATTTGCCTATGAATTAACTTTTCAAAGATTTTGGAGAGAAGGGGTAAATTAGATATTGGTGTTATGTTTTTTTCCCCTATTTATCATCAAGGTTCTACACGTACTAGCATAGGGTATTTACTTAAAAGGTCTTAGGGTAAAAGGAGGATATTTATAGGCTAAAATGATACTTACTCATGCTTAGCTGCTGCATCTGAAAACTTATTGGTCCTCTCACATTCCTCTCAAAAGGTTATTTAAACCAACATTATAAAAATAGAGCTATATTAAGAGGTATTTATATACAGTGGTACCTCGAGTTACGATATTTTTTCGTTCGAGAATGCTGTTCAAGTGCCATTACCAAACGAATTTATCCCCATAAGGAATAATGTAAAATAGACTAGTCCTTTTACACCCCCAAAAATATACTTACAAAAGCATTTAAAAAAAATAAACTTACATAAAAGGGCAATTTTGGGGACCATCGTAACTCGAGGTACCACTGTACATATAATGTACAGGTCTCCACTTCTAAACATATAACTAGCCTTTCCCAAAGCACATGTCTCAGCTGCCACCTTTAACTCTCTTTTTCTTAACATTCTTTAACCCTCCAGTGTCTTGATACACTGAAGGTCACAGAATATCATGGTAACATTGATCTACAACCCTCCCCATTACCTTTTGGGCACTCATTCAGCCCTGAAGCCAAGTTAAGATCAGAATTAATAATACCAGCTCACTGCAGCCATGTTCTCTCCAGGACAAGGGATTGTGGGAAGCAGGAGTCTCTCTAAGCTCCTCCCCCTCAAACAAAAACACATCACTTTGCACATCTCCACATGTACTCTCAATATATCTTATGTTATTACAATGAGACATACAACTTATAACAAGTACTTATAAAAATGTGCATTTATATTTTTTATAACCTATTATATTGAGAAATCAGGTAATTCAGCTCTTTGAAGTCTTTAGGGTGGCCTGACCTAAGACCTCATTAGCAAATTCTGAATAATTCAATATAATTAGGTATTCATGTTACTTAATTACTACAATACATGCTGGGTTCCATAGCCCCCATAACAAGCCCATAATACCCCATAACAATTGGCTTATAGTTATTTAGGTCTGCTTGATCTCCGCCTTTATGTATGGGGGTAACCCTCGCTATTTTGAGCATTGATGGGAAGGTCGAGGATTAAATGGATTTGTT